>VZTD01004913.1:406289-426923 GCA_013397725.1 Rhagologus leucostigma
GCACCGAGCGGAGCGGTGAGGCCGGGCTGGGGCGCTTTGCCGGCCCAGGAAAGGGGAGAAAAGGGGAGTTAAAAATAGACCCCTAAAATTAAAAAAAAGGATGAAAAAGGATGGGGAAAAAAAAAGAGAGAGAGAGAGAGAACGAATTTTGAAGGGTCAGTGCAGGGTTGTGCTGGCCGAGGGCTGCGATGCGTGTGGGAAAGGACACGCTGCCGTCCCCGACACGAGTGGGATCCCTTCCCGCAGCGGGCACGAGCGGGTGATTGCGGTTCCGCCCCCGGGAACGGGCCCCGTTTTCCCGGGTCGCTTTCAGCCCGAACAGCTCGGGGAGCGGTGGGGCTGGTGGCGAGGGCAGGGGCGCGGGCGCTCCGGGCACAGCGTGTCCCCGGGGCACGCTCCTGCTCCCACCGGCGCTTCTCCCTGGCTCCACGGGTGCCTCGCTGCATCCCGGCACCGAGCCCCCCGCGGAAGGAGAGGGGCTCCTGGGGCTCAGCAAAGCCCCGGAGCGAGGTGTGCGGGCCGGGCAGGGAGAGCCTCGCAATCCCCCCGAAATCCCCCAAGCCCCCCCGTGTCCCGCCGGGCGAGCATCCCGCGGCGGCCACCGGCTTTTGCAGCCTGCACCTGTTGGAGTGCGTGTCGCTTCCACGGGGAACGGCCAATTAATGACCGTGCAGGAAGGGAAAAGAGCCAGGAAGCTTCTCGGCGCTCCCGGGTCAAACCGGGTGGCTGCCAAGGAGCCGGCGCAGGGAGCCGGGGCCCTGCCCGGCCCGGAGCCACGCGTGCTCCGCCACTTCCCCAGCAACTCTGCCCACGGCCAGCCTGGGCCACCCTGGGCACGGCTGAAGGGGAAAACCGCTCCACCGAGGGCGGCCGATTTTCCACCGAGACTTAACAATCGTCTCCTGCAGGGAAAGAAGCAGCCAAGTGCCTCTGCACCACACCCGTGCCAGGGGACAGGGACGCGCGGGGCTGCCAGGGCGGCAGGGCACGGCCGGGCCGAGGGGCGTCTGTGGGGTCTGGGGGCACAGGGAAGCGGGCGGTACGCAAACGAGCCTGTTCGGGGTTGATCCCCTCCGCCCTCGCCCCTCTTTGCCCCTCCATCCTCGCCCCGCTAGTAGAGATTTCAGCGCGCAGCCCCCGCGGCGTGGGGGGGGGNNNNCCCCGGGGTGGGGGGGGGGGGGGGTCCTCGCGGCTCTGGGGAGGGGGCGCTGGAGTGGCAGCAATTTACGGGTGGGTTCCTTGGCATGTCCAGCACAAGCCACGTGCTGCCAGGTGTTTTACAGGGCGGGCTTGGAACACGCTCTCCAGGCGAAGCGCCGCGTGGGAGCTGCCCGGCTCCGCTCCCCGCGGGGCCCTCCCGGGAGCGCCGGGCTCGGGTGGGCACCCACGGGGGCACGGGAGAGGGGAAAGGCGCTCGGCGAGCTGTTCTGCACAAGTATTTTTAAGCAGTAAAGAAGATTAAAATGGTTGAGCCGGTCCGGCTTGTCCGGGCGCTGCAGCGCGCCCAGAGCCACCCCTCCGCGAGGATTTTCGCATAAATCACTCCTTGTTTCTGCGCGCGGTTGCGGCGGGATTAAACCGGGAATTAATATTTTAAACTACGCAAGAGCCCGGCGGCGCAGGACGGGGCTGCGCCCCGCGGGGTCGGCGAGCCCCGCGCAGATCAGGCGCTGGGAATGTCACACGCTTCCCTAGGGATTTTCCCTCCTAATCTGCCGCTAATTAGCGGCGGGAGCGCACCCACGGGGTGATGCGGGGCTGCCTCGCACCCACGCAATGGAGCAGCGCGCCGCGCATCCCACGCTGCCAAGGAATTCCGGCAGCTCCGGGACGCGGTCCCGAGCCCCGGTCCCTGCGAGGAGCCGGCGCAAGGGGGCGGTTAAGGACAGCCGGGAGCCCCGGGCCACCCCCGGGGCTGCGGGACAACGCGGGGCCCGGGGGGAGTCCCCGCCGAGCATCCTTCTCCCCGGGCCGGCGGAGGGGACAGCTCGCGTTCCCAGCAGCGGCTCTGCCGGCGGCCGGGGAGAGGCGAAAAACATCAAAATACCAAAAATCAAACTCTGCAAAGGTGGCTGCGGCCCCCCCGCGCTGTGAGGGGGTGGCGAGACGCCGGCCGGGGTCCTCCCCCCGGTGCCGGTGCCACCCGGAGCCGCTCGGGGTGGCTCAGAGCTGCTCTGCGCGCAGGTAGAGGGTGATGGAGCTCAGTGCGGGTGTCACATCCTCCGCCCGCCAGACCCTTTCCTGAAGTGACCTATTTACACTCTCATTGGTTTAAATTAATTTTTTACCCGAAAACCTCTGAGAAGCGGGGGAACAAGCACCAGTGAGAAAGGCAGAAACGGCTGCATCTTGTACAGGGAAAAAAATAAAAAAGGAATTAAGTCACTCTCGCTGGTCCCCTCAGCGATGAAATACAGGGGGAAAGATTAAAATCGCTGCATAACCTGTGCCTGCACGTCACTGCCCTGCACCTCTCTTTCCTGATATTCCAGCTGCACTGAAACCCGCCTGTGCATCAAAATGAGGTGATCAGTCTATTTTTTTTTTCTTATTTCTAGAAGAAAACACTGGCTCCCCCGGCCATGAAAGAACACCGTGTAAATTGCCATTTCAGATTTTTCAAAAAACATGCTCAGCTCTAAGAATTCCTCCGAATTCGTTACACTCCACCGCGCGAGGCTGCGCCTTGCTGGTCCCGGCGAAGGTAAAAATTCACGTCCTAAAATGAGAAGTCGTGAAAAAAAAAAAAAAAAAAAAANAAAAGAGAAAAAAAAAAAAAAAAAAAAAAAAAAAAAAAAAGGGAAAGAAAAAGAAAAGCACCATTTACATTTGAATATCTAAGTTGAACATGATTATAATTACAATCGTCAGACATCGAGCAGTGTTGTCTCCCACGAACAGACAGTTTTGGGGATGTAAACACAGCAGTTTTAATCGTGACGGTCTCCGGGAATGAAGGGAAATTAGGGAGTTATAGCAATTTTTTTTCGACGTTTGATCAAAATATTTTTGCCCGGAGACCGCTTGCCAAGTGAAAGCAAAATGGAAACGATGGGCGCTGTAATTCCGCAGAGTTCTGTCATGGAAAGAGCCCAAGCCGCCCGTCTCTCAGGGCAGTGGGCTCTCCTTCCCCCGGGGCTTTTGGGGACGTTCTCTCCTGCGGGAAGCGGCCCTGGGAAACATCGGGGACGCAGTTTTGGATCAAGCGTTTTTTAGCCGAAAAGCCGAGTTCTGAAGGCTCCACAACGATCCGCGCCGCCTTTTCCCTCGGAATTAACACAGCTCCCCCCGATGTAGAGCTCGCAGGCAGCCGCAGCACCCGGCGGGGCCGGGGCGCGTTCCCCGTCCCGCAGCACCGCTCCTGGGCTTCCCTCGGCCGGGGGGACCCCCCGCTCCTCCCCGGCAGCCCCGAGGCAGGCCCGCAACCCCGCACGGGCTCCGGCCAGCGAGGGATTTGCTTTAATTAAATGTTGTGGGGGTGGCGGGGGGCGAACCCCAAAGCGCCATTTGCTGCCCTGCCGCAATTCGGAGCTTTCTCCGCTCGTCCCCGCAGAGCAGCGCCCGCTCTGGGGGTCGCTCCCCTCCTCTGGGGCTCCCCGAACCCCGACGGGGACCCCGCCGGAGCCCTCGGGGGGTGTCCCCTCACCGCCGCCTCCTTCCGCTGCCCCTGGCTGTGTGGGGCGGGGGGTCAGCCCCAAAGAGCAGCTCGGTGCCGGCCCAGCGGGGACACCCAAGGAGGCCTCCGCTACCCCCGGGGACCGCGACAGAGGCGCGGAGTCCCCGCTGCGAAGGAGCCGCGGAGCCCCCGCGGGTTCCGCGCCTGCTTTACTTGCGCTTGCCCCGCTCAGGACGGCTGCGGCCGGGCTGCCCGGATAATTACTAGCTATTAATTGAGTTCGAGACCTTTTATGGCCATGGGAAACGAGGAGCCCGACCGCTGATCCCAAGGAGGGGCTGCGCGCAGCCAAGAGCCGCGGACGCGCCGTCCAGGGCTGGCGGGGCCCGGCCTGAGAGCGAGTCCCGGGGGCGGGGGGGAAAAAGGGGCGACAAAAATTCATTAGGTGAAAATTATAGAAACTTTAGACCGAGGGATTTATTTACGAGACGCCTTCGGGAGCTGCCGCGAGGAGCGGGGGGAGAGGGGCGATGCCCGACGGGGCGGGCCGGGGGCTGCGCCGGGGTCCCCGGGCAAGGTGAGGAGCGGGGCCCGGCCTCCCCCCGGACCCCCAGCGAGCAGCGGGGCCGCTCCTGCCGATCCCGTTCCCTTATCTTTCCACGCTTCCACCTTCCAATTAAACTTCCCCAAATTGCCAAAAGGCTGATTTGCATGCAAGGGACCCCGCTCAAAGATGCTAACTTATTGTCTCCTCCCAGAACTTAACATTTCTCTCTTCAGTTCCCACTTGAAAGAAGTTTTAGAACAGTATTCAAAGACTGTCCAAACGAACAAAACCTTCCCCTGCGCTCGGGAGAGAAATCCGGTGTATTCAATACGAGGGCATATTCTCAGAAGTTTGCAGATTTGGGTTTAAAGGCGGTATTGTTCGTGTCTTTCTCCTGAAACTTCTTTATTTTTTTTTTCCCCCTCAGACCGCGGCTCACATGCCTGCAAAGGATTATTAAAATAAAACATCATAGAGCATTTTTCCTCCTTTTTTTTTTTTGTTTTGTTTTTTTCCTTCTTCACTGTTTAGAATTACTTTTCTGGAGGAGCTTTCCAAGCATCCCCCCCACCCCGCAAGTCATAATTAAGAACACTTTTTTTTCCCCTTCTAACAAACAGGAAAAGCAAAGAATCAAACCCTCCTCCGAGTGCTCCTTTTTCTTTAAACACTTAACAGCGTTCTAAAATCGGAAACATTTATCTGCTCCCAGAACACCTGAAAACATTCTCGGGGCTGGACAGACGCTGTTCTTCCACAGCTGAACAATTTAAATCGGCGAGATTTTGATACCAGAAGCATCTGTGAGAGCATAAAATAAACGCAAACCTAAATTCTTACTGGGTTTGGAGAAAAAAAAAAACCTGTTTACAAGGCGCCGGGATCTCTGCGTTCGAACACCCCCATCCACACGCAGAGTTCTCTTTTTAGGATTAAAAGATGATGATCCAATGGGCTGAGGATGTAAAACTCCTCTGGGGAACGCGATAAACTGCAAAAAGCCAGTGGCAACTCATTCCTGATTAACTCCTTTTTATAAAGGGGCGGAATGGAAGCGAACAGGGACCCGACGGGACACGCACATATTTTATTCATTTAATACAAAGCAGCTTTAAAAAAAAAAAAATCTTTAAAAAGGCAGTTCAGAGCATAACTCACGGGCCGGGGGGGGAAGGCAAAAACCTGATGGGGTGTGAGGTGATGTCGCCGTCATCCCTCGCTCCCGAGGGAGCGGGGAACGCACCGGGCAGCGGGAGGGACGCGCTCCCCGGGCTGCGGCAGCGCTGCCTGGGCGGGGGGACCGGCCCGACCCCCCGGGACCCCCGGGGCACCCCACGATGCTGCGGACCCCCCCTTAACTCCCCCGGCAGGACTCTCCCCGCTGACCTTAAAGGCGGAATCAATGAAATGGTGTAAGTGCAGAGAGCACAAAGAGCTCCTGTGCTCGGCTCTGCAGATCATAACCAGAGATGGGAAAGTATTTACGGGGCTCTCGGAGCGACCGGTCCATCACTACCGAAAAAATAATATTTTTAACCGCAGGGAACCAAGAGTTCACGTAGATTTACAAACGAGGGCTTGCTGGAGAAAGTAACTGTAAGAACATGTGTTAAAAACGCAGCAGAAAGAATTCCATCGATTTCCATGAGAGGTGGATCGCATCCAGGAAGAATGAGTCAACTTCATTCCTTGGGCAGAGCTCGCCAAACTGAGGAGAATTCCACCAGGCAAGCCTTTGGATCACCTCGTGTCCCCCTTTTTCGTGTACTGCTGTCCCACTAATAACCTCTCAAGTGTGGTTACGGGTTAGAACGAGGCGGGAATTCTTTTAAAAACGGCTTTTAATCCCCGGAAAATAATGCTTGGAGAAATATATCCTCCCCCCAGTGTCGCATCAGCTGCAGACAACTGCTGAGCCAAAAAGACTCTCTCATGCAGGACACCACCATCCGAGGCAGGACGGGACAGCTCAGAGCTCAGGGAAGGTGAAAGACAAAATTTACACAGCGCAGGGGTCCATCCCCGTGTTCTGGCTGCTAAACCCTGTTTCTGCTTTCCCCACAATTTCAGTGTTGAACCAGGCAAGGTTTTGGTTTCATTTGCAGGCAGGAGGTGAAAACTCTTGAAGCCACCCCAATCTTTCCTCCCCAGCCCCATTCCCCCAGGGCAGGGGGACCCTGTTCACCCCTCCGGGAAGCTTTAACTGAGAGAGAAACCTCTCCCCAGTCACAAATGCACATTTATGGTGTGTTTTTTTACAGGTGGAAGAACAAACCGCTTGTTCCTTTCAGAGATTTGGGTTGAAACAGCAACGGCCAAACACTGCCAGAGCTCTGCTCTTCGCATTCAGACACCCCAAGTTTCACACAGACTTCTATTAATTAAAGACGTCTATTTAATTAAAATGTCATCAGACATTTAGCAGGGAGCTCATCAGGCTTCTCCACCTTGCTGGTGGCTTCTTAGCCCACAAATTGGCCAAACGAGAGCTCGTGGCAGCCCCGCGGGGACGCCGCAGTTTCGTTGTGAGGCGCGACCCGTGATAAGCTCACCGACGAATAGTTAAAAAGCGAGCTCCGACAGCGTGGTCAGAAAATGAAATGCAAATATATACACAAAATGGCCAGCGGTTCCTGTGAGTAGAAATGCCTGTCTACCTCATGACTGCTATTTTCCAGCCAGCTTTCCAAGCAGAGCAGGCCTCGCACTCCTGTATCTACAATTGTGCCATTTATAAGCCAGGAGCCCACCTCGCCCAAGCGCTGGTTCCTGCAGTGACTCATGTTCCACTGGGTTATTCCTGGGAAGACTTGTGCTAAAACAGAGGAAAGAGCAGAACCTTTGGGGAAGGAATGGGTTGGAAAGCACCAGCCGCTCTCACTATGCCTTGTCAAACAAACTGAAAGCAGCAGTTTGCGTCCTGTGTGAGAGAAAGGCTTTTACAACTGGCATTAAAAATAATTTACACGTCCACCTGGGTCAGGCAGAAGTCTGGATGAATAATTCTGGCTCAGGCTGCCCGGAGAAGCTGTGGCTGCCCCATTCCTGGAAGTGTTTAAGGACAGGGTGGATGGAGCTCAGAGCGACCTGGGAGACAGTGCAAGGCGTCCCAGCCCTGCTCACGGAATGAGATGAGCTTTCAGGACCCTTCCAACCCAACCCAGTCTGGGATTCCATGATGGTAGAAGGAAATAAAGTTTCTGAATAAAGGATGAAGTGAGTTATAAAAAGGCAGCACAGCAAGATGCGAACTCGAAGCCATTTGATGGGAAGGGACATCTTGTTTTATCAGGCCTTCCCCAGAATTGTGTTTCATTCATTTACTGTGCCCAAGTTGCCCACTCTGCTGCTGGAAGGGCAACTTCCAGGCTCCCTGGTGAAAGAATACAGGAGTAAAACACATTATAGGTGTGAGGGGCTGGCTTTTACCCTCTCTGCAATGACAAAGCTGTGCAGGGTGCTTGGGCAGAGCTCCTGCTTGGAGAGCAAATCCCCTTTGAACAGCAGAGAGGGCCCAGGCAGGCACATCCCACCCATACACACTCAGCTGTCCAGACAGACACCTCCAGACCTCCTCCTGTTCTCATTTTGGGTCCTTCCAGTGCTCTGGCACACATCAGGAGCTGCTTCACTGCCGCTCAGCTGCAGCTTTGCTCCCTTGGTAGGAGTGAGATGGGGAAATGGTTTCATTTCTCTGAATTATAAAGTTAAATAGAGCAAACTGAGAAGCTCCTTGAAAAATAATGGAGTGAGATCATCCATACAATGACTTAAATGTGTTAAGGGAACTCCGCTGTCTGACCTGGAGCCCCTCTGGCAGTCACACCCCCACCACAGAGGCTGTCACTGCTGGGGCTGGAGCCCTGTCACAGCGGTGGCCCCAGCGGCCCAACACGCTCCCCACACCCCCCATTCCCACAGCCAGACCAGGTTTCCTCCCCAGCTCCAGCCCAGATTTCCCACAGCAGATTCTCAGATGTCTCATTCCACAAAGCCCTGACTTCCTCAACAAACGGCTCAAGTAAGAGCAGCCCCTGCATTCAGCGTCTGCCCACTCACAGAACCCCAGGCTGGTTTGGGTTGGAAGGGACCTTAAATCCCATCCCACCCCCTGCCACGGGCAGGGACACCTTCCACTATCCCAGGATGCTCCAAGCCCCTTCCAACCCGGCCTTGGACACTGCCAGCTGCTCGGGTGCATTACAAGGGACAGAACTCTTCCATATGGAGAAGATTTTTCTATAAAATTATTACTAAAAGCTTTTTGACTCCTCTCTTAAGCAACCCAGAACGTGACTCGATTGCAGATCACAAAAGGGCTGGACGTTTGGAAGGGAAGTTGAGTCATAATCAGTGATTTTGTCACAAAGCTCAGCAGAGGGAAGCAGCCAGGCTGTGAAACGCTCGATTCTTAAGTGTGTCAGCCACCAAATATGAGCTGGGGGGGCACGACAAGGGTTAAAAGAATGACTGGGAAACGGTAAAATGGAAAAAACTTCAAAATTTCAGCAAGGGAATAAGCAGCCATTGTCCCCAGCTTCTTTTTTAAGCAGTTAAGAGTTGCAGCTCTTTCTGAGCTGACGCTGAGCTCTGTGAAAGCCCTGCCAGCAAAGCAGGGGAGAATTCTGCTCAGTAACCACCTCAACCTTTCATTTTTACTGCTGGACCTGGTTATCACCACCCACCTTCATCAGGAAAGGGAAAACCACCACTTTAAACGAAGACATCCAAAATTCTGCATTTTACTGGGAACAAATAGGAATCAATGTGTTGGCAGTGTTGTCATTCACCAAAAAACCAAATTTAACATTTCCCCCTCCCATTAAACACAAGCTGATATGAAATTGTTCACTTTATCACTCAGGTTGTTGGAAAGTCACAGTTCTATTTCGCCATTTACCCATTTCCCCACTGCTCCTAAAAGCAGATATTCCACAAGGAAATTCTGGATGCTTCTATATTAATAAAACTCCCAAATTTATCACACATCTGGTACAGATCTCTGGGAAATGCAGCCTCAGGTGTAGGAACTGTCCCAAACTCACAGAAGTAAGAGATGATCTATTAAAGAACAACCAAAACCCAGCTCACGTCACCCAAGAGCAGAATCACAACTCACGAAATTATTCAACGGGTAAATCCAGTATTTTTTTGTCACTCATTCAAGTGGCTGCATTTCAGCAAGGGAGGAAAAAAAAAAACCTCAATAAAAGAATTTTGCTCTGGTAGGATGAGAAAAATGCTAACCATGTTTTTATGGGAGAAACAGAGATAGAGCACTGGCTTGAGCACTGCAAATCTCTCATGCCCTGATCTATAAATAAAACTGGTTGGGCTTTTCTTTTGTACTAAATTTAAAGGAAAGCCTTTTCCGTGGAGAGTTTTCTTTAAAGCAAACTCTGCCCCAAAAGGACTTTAACGATGGTGTTTCCAACAAGCAGCATGAATGAATTAAACAACAAATGCAGGCGGAGAGAGAGCAGCTGTGTGTTTCTTTAACAGAAGCAGGCGAATGTGCAGCTCAAACATGTCTGGGTTCTGCAGAAAGGACAATTCCTGATGGTTCTCACCTGGTTTGCAACCAGTTTTCCTCCTCTCTGTGCTCCAGGACCTTGGCTCAGGTGCCATTTGCCCTCCAGCACCATAAAAAGCTTCCAGGTTGGTGCCAGTGGCCATCAAGCAGGAATTCCAAATTTTGCTGCACACACAATATGAAATTAGTCAGCTTTTCTGGGAGTTACCTGCAGGGAAAGAGGGAGAGAAGGCACTTGGCTGTCCTTGGCAGCTCCCTCAGCACCACAGAGCACCCAGAGCCTCTCTGCTTGTCTTCCCCTCCTGGTAATCACAGTCATTCCTCAGGCTGGAAATCACCCAGGCCTCCCTCTTCTCCTCACAGAACTCTCCCGAGATCCCACCTGGAGCCACGAGTCCCAAAATAACCAACCCAGAGGGCACCAGCAGTGTCAGCAGCAGCCCCACAGCAAAAAGCCACCGGCACCGGAGCCGCTCAGGGGGCACTACAGGAGAACCTGCTGTGTTTTCCGGTGTCTGCTCATTAGCCTGGCACTAATTACTGCTGTCTGTTACAGCTTCAGCCACTCATTATTGTCACCTGACTTTTCAGACACTGTCACCTTCATCTCCTGACCAAACCGGTGCCCAGAACTGCTGCGTAGGCACCACGTTCCGTCCCAAACCCGACAGCACTCCCGCGGTAACCCATGTTTCCCAAATCACTTCCCGTATCAGTTCTGGAGCTCCACTTGCTCCCAGTTTCCCTTCAGTTTGCTTCCAGTCCTGACAATCTGTGG
This sequence comes from Rhagologus leucostigma, assembly GCA_013397725.1. Taxonomy (NCBI): domain Eukaryota; kingdom Metazoa; phylum Chordata; class Aves; order Passeriformes; genus Rhagologus; species Rhagologus leucostigma. The sequence goes on from VZTD01004913.1 coordinate 416,764, forward strand.
CCTTCACATTTTCTAGAAAAGGAATGGGTTTTCTCCTCCTTTCAAGGGCGGCACCTGCTGTTTCCTTCTTCCTCTGCAGAGACTTCTCCTGACACGCAGGGGCTGGGGATCCACACCAGGCCCCGGAAAACCTGGGGGACATGAATGAACTTGAAGCAAACCTGTCCCCCAGCCCCATCCCATCCTGACCTCTGTGCCAGCAGAGCAGGGACTCTAAAACTCCTAAATTTCGTTTTAACACGGCAAAAAACCCACAAACGTTGCGAAGGCTCCTGCCAGAACCACCCCGGCCTTTGCTGGTGCTCGTCACCCACAAGTGATTTCCTCTGTGGAAACTTCAGCGATGCAGTGCAGGTGCACAAATCAGGGATACAAACCAGGATTTGGGTGGGAGGACTCTGCTTCTCTTCCCTGGAGCTGTGAACCAGCCCTCAGTTCACCACCCCAAACCAGCTAAAGGTCTCAGAGAGGATGGGGAGCCTCCGGATCAGAGTGGGTGCAGGGAGGAGCCCACGAGCAGAAAACTTTCCCTGACAGAGTAAAAACCAAGGAAAAAGCCTCTCACTGTCCAGGGCAGCACCACATGTGGTGGCTGCTCCACCTGGGGTGGTTCCTTTGTCCGTGCAGGGAATTCCTCCATGGATTTGTCAGTGGTTGCAGAGCAGGAGAGAAAAATCCTGCCTGAGAAACCTGGGATAGCAGAAGTAGTCCCTGCCCATGGCACAGGGGTGGAATGAGGTGGTCTTTAAGCTCCTTTTCAACCCAAACTGTTCCATGATTCCATGATTCTCCGAGCACATTGACTGACTGGAGAGATCCCTGCTGTGTGTCCTGAGAAACTGAGATTTATTCCACGACAGAGAGAGGAAAACCCCACGTGATGAAACACCTCAGCTCGCCGAGACTGAAGACAGAGAATTAATGGATTTTAGCTGGGCTGCCAGTGATTCCAGGGATATGTAAAGCTCATCCCGGGTCACTCCAATCACAGCTCCTCCTCCCGTCCATATGCTTGTGGTGACTTGGGAAAGGGAATTGTGGCAGCTTTGGGGACTCTGGGACAGCTGAGTTAGCAGTTATGGATCCCAAAGGGTCTCTATTTCATACTCATTAATGCTCATTATATTTCCAATGCTCAGAACGTTTTGAGACCACAAAGGCTGAACTTCCTCCCACCTACCCTGGAAATACGTAAACCCTCAGGTCATTCGACCTGCTGATGTTTCTATTTCGAGGAGAGAGCAGGAACACTGAAAACAAATTAAAAAAAAAAAAAACCAAAACAAGTTTTTCCCAGCAAATTCTGATGTATAGGATGTGACATAACGGTGCAAAAACTTTTGGCAAAAAAAACCCTGGGGTTTTTAAATTGCTCTGCTCGGGTTTTGCTGTGGTGGGAGGTTTACTGGGCTGCACTTCACCTCAGAAGTGACACGAAAGCACAGACAGTCACCTCCAGAGTGGCACAGGGAAAGGGAAAACGATTTCCAGGCAAAAATATATCGAGCTGAGAGCACTGCTTGTAGGTGACAGCAACCAGAGGCGGTGTGTGTCACGGGGCCTTTGCAGGGCCCCTGTGCTGGGGGGACGTGGCAGTGATGAGGGGGCAGGTCCACGCTGCAGGGAGGGGAGAGGGGACAGAGCCCGATTTCCCCTTTTTCCAGGATAATTTGCTGGGCTCTGAGTTTCCCTGGGCCCTGTCAGGGCGGGTCACAGCACCCTGAGGCACGGGCACGGCTGTGCCCACGCCTGGGGCTCTGTGGGTGACAGGGTTCAGGTGCCACCCCTGCACAGAGGGGGTTTTGGGGGTTTGGCTCCTTCAGCAGGCCCTGAGTGGCCACGGGGAGCTGTGGGCTGGGAAGGGGAAGAAGAAGGAGGGGAAGAATTGAAGATGATGCCCTCTCTTAAACAAAACCCCCTTATTCTGGGGGCTGCTCCCCCTGCAAGGTGCTCCTCAGCAGGGGCAGAAGGGGTTTCTCCATCGGAAGAAACTCCTTCCTTAGGTGACCAAGGTGTCCTTAACAAAGTTAATCTGCTTTATTTACAGGCTTTGGTGCAGGGGAGCTGCTCCTGCCATGATTCGGGGTTGGAGCATCTCCCCTGAGCACTTTCAGCCCCACACAGTCCCCAGCAATCCGGCCCCTGCAGCCCTTTCAGACCCCACGGGACATCTTCCAGGAGGAATTTCCTCATGGAAAGGGTGGTCAGGCCTTGGCAGGGACTGTCCGGGGAGGTTCAGAGTCCCCATCCCTGGAGGGGTCCAAGGAAGGCCTGGAGGTGTCCAAGGAAGGCCTGGACGTGGCACTCAGGGCTCTGGGCTGGGGACAAGGTGGGGAGTGGCCAAAGGTTGGACTCGGTGATCTTGGAGATCTTTTCCAACTTTAAGTGGCTTTGTGACTCTTTGATTCCATGATCTGTAACCAGAAGTGTGGGGATTAACGCAGGATTTTTTGTCCCGGGCACACCAGTGCTCCTCCTTGCACATCCTTTCTTGCTCTCCTCCACCTCCCTTTTCCTAATGAAATCTTTCCATATCATTATTATGGAAATCTTTCCATATTATTAATGGGGTGGATCTCCAGAGTGTGTTCCTTCCAGGATTTTCTTGTTTTGTGTAGTCTTCAAATTTTTCCAGTTAATTTCCTATTTTCCTGCTCTAAACCCCACTGCCAAAGAAAATCCCCGAAGCACACTCTGGCAGTGGAACAGAAAATCCCAATTTTTGAGGATGGGCACTTGATCCAGACTCTCATTAATCAGCAGCAATTCACCCCTCAAATGGGAGCCACGTCCAGCAGTGGCTGACAGCTCCTCCAGGTGAGTTTTTATCTCGGGCAGAAGCATTTCAGTCACTGAAATGGAGAGCACTGTGTCACGTAATTTATGTGGAATTAGTAATCCAAGAAAATTCAGCCAAAACACAAAGACTGGATTTACAATGGGCTGTTCCATCAGCTCCCTTTAGGGATTAAATTATTAGGAATTAATGAAGTGGATTTGTGCCCAGGCAAGATAAATATCTGTCACAACCAAGGAAGGGACAGACACCCAAGAAAAAGTTCCTCTCTGCTGGATGGGAATGTTTGAAACCAGAGCAGCTCTGTAATCCCCCATGGAAAGAATCACTTGGATTTAATGTAATCCCTCACCAGAAAAACTGGAACCACCACAGGCTCCACTGATATTGGAGCTCAAGTGCAGGATGGTGCCAGTTGGAACGGGTCTAGAGTTGGGGAATTCCTCGGGACGTGCGAGGAGAAAAAAAAAATCGGATGTAATTTCATGGGTTGTTGTTGAGTTTAATCACTTCTGAGGCTTCTGAAGGAACAACCCCACACATTCAGTTGCTCATGACACGGACACTTCCTGGTAAACATAAACGGGGATTAAAAACCTTTGGACATGGGCCAGACATGATGGAATTGCTGTTAAATGACTCTGGTAACCCGGACTGGAGATTTTGGGGGTCTGGCACTGGGAATTAAAGCTGAGTTAATTCTGTTTAATGGGGAGATTGTTGACCACACCTTTTTTCGCTTTTCAGTATCCTCAGTAACATTTTTGTTTGTTCGCTTCTTCCAGCTTTCAGGTACAACCTTCCAAAAGCGAAAATAATCTCACTCTGGAAGTGGATTTCATCTTTTCCACAGCATTTCAGCACCATCAGTTCTACTGACATCCGTGAAGAAGACAAATAAATCAGGAACCCAGTCCCAAAAGCTTTTATTTTCAGTACACGGAGATGATAAAAGCTCCGCAGCTCACGTGTGGGTGAAGCCTGTCTTTCTCCCTTGTCTTAATCAGGATTTAAAGTTTTTTGGTTTAGTTATAGATGTCAGATGGGACGAACCCAGATGTTGGTGACTTGCCCTGGAAAGCCTGTGACGGGTCTGGAAACGTGACTTCTGAGGCTGCAAGCTGGAGGTTATCCAGGCATTCTGGATATGCAGGGATCCATCCCTCCCCTCATAAAGGAGCGATGATCTCAGCGGTAAAAACCCCACAGTTCCAAATCAATCTGCTGAAGGCAGTGGCTTTGCAGCAGCAGAGCTGGGATCAGCATCTGGGCTGTTGTCTTGGATACCTTCAAAATCCATGATTTCTTCCTCTGGGGGGACGTGCTTCCAGGAAATCCATATTATTTTGGCTGAAAGTCCTTCAGAGGGTGTCATCAGACCACCAGCACAGCTCCCCTGCTCTGCTGTGCCGTGCTGAAAACGCTGTTTTCCGTAGGAATCCGGGAATGAAACAGCTTTGGCAGCGCCTGTAGTTCCACTTGGATTTGTCAGGGTAGCGAAGGATCTGAGGGGCTGAATCTTTCCAGATCTCCTCAGCTCCTCTGCCTTACGAGGGCCGGGGGGCTCCTGGGTCAGTCCGAGGCTCTGACATCAGCAGGGTCACACTCGATCCGAGCTGTCTGGGGAACCTCAGGGGGAGAAATGTTTCTGACACCACCGAGTTCCCCTCTCTGTTCTCAGAGAGAGATTCCCGGAGAAAGCAAGGAGGAAATTCCCAGAGGCTGCAGGAGCACTGAGGGACAGGGGATGAAGATGGATGCACTGAACTGGGATGGGGAGGGTGGGATGTTACTCGAAGCCACTGAGGGCACTTCATTCTCCCAGTTCCTTTCATTCTCCTAATTCCCTTCACTACATCCTCCCAGTTCCCTTCATTTAATTCTCCCAGTTCCCTTCCCTACATCCTCCCAGTTCCCTTCCCTACATCCTCTCAGTTCCCTTCACTTCATCCTCCCAATTCCCTTCATTTAATTCTCCCAGTTCCCTTCCCTACATCCTCCCAGTTCCCTTCACTTCATCCTCCCAATTCCCTTCATTTAATTCTCCCAGTTCCCTTCCCTTCATCTTCCCAATTCATTTAATTCTCCCAGTTCCCTTCCCTACATCTTCCCAGTTCCCTTCCCTACATCCTCCCAGTTCCCTTCCCTACCTCCTCCCAATTCCCTTCATTTAATTCTCCCAGTTCCCCTCCCTTCATCCTCCCAATTCCCTTCATTTAATTCTCCCAGTTCCCTTCCCTACATCCTCCCAGTTTCCTTCACTTCATTCTCCCAGTCCCTTCATTCTGCCAATCCCTTCATTCTCCCAGTTCCCTTCCCTACATCCTCCCAATCCCCTTCCCTTCATCCTCCCAGTTCCCTTCAAGGCATCCCAATGCCATGGCTCAGATCCGACACCCAACAGATCTGAGAAAGAACAATTTCAGCTCCTTTTTTCCCCACCAAAAATCCCAGCCATGACTGACAGCTGTCACATCACGGCGCTTTTTATTATTCCCATACTGTCACTTGTGGTCACAGCTTTCCCAACACCAGATTTTTCTGAGTTTTCTTCCTCTCCTTTCTTTTCCTTGTTTATAAATATCAGACTGGGGACACAGAACAAATCACCTTGCTGGGAATGGTCCTTAAAGACATGGATAATATCCATGCTCTTTGTCCCACATGCTTTTCCATTTAAAATATTTGGCCTGAGAACGTGGGAGGTAAAGAAATTATACTTGGAGGCCTTTTTAAAACATCACTTCCATCCCTGATTTACACTCTTTGGGACTCGTTCTGTGTAAAACATCGACCTGGTTGTGCTTCAGATAAAGGAAACATCTCAGGCCCTGGGTTTTCGGAGTTTCTCGTTCTTCTCTCCCATATATCTTCAGAAAATTGAAGTGCCACAGCCCTTCCTCTTGTTCCTGAGTTGTTTTTTTTTAGCAACTTTTTCATAATAACACTTTAACATTCCCCTCCAGTGCTGGGCTCCTGGGTCCCGCTTAGCGGCTTTTAATGACACGAGAGCAGCTCAGGGCACCTGCTGAGCAGGGCCTGGTGGTTCAGTTCCAGGCCCAGGTGATGCTGCTCAGTCTCCTCTGTCCTGTCCTGTGCTGTCCTTCTGTGTCACCTCCTGGGACACGCACACTGAGGCAGCTCCAGTGCTAGGTGGGGATGCAGAAAAATCTGAATTAAATCATAGAGTCATAGAGTCAGGATATGCTGAGCTGGGAGGGACCCACAGGATCATCCAGTCCAGCTCCAGGCCCTGCACAGACACCCCAACAATCCCACCCTGGGCATCCCAGGCAGCGGTGTCCAAACGCTCCTGGAGCTCTGGCAGCCTCGGGGCCGGGACCATTCCCTGGAAAGACAGGGAACATCCCGACGGGAAGCAGGATGAAGGTGTAAACCCAGGCAGCCGATTCCTGACTCCTGTCCAGGCTGTCTGCTCTGGATATCTCTGGGAATTCTCTGTTCCTGGGAGCAGTGCTGGGTTTGGGTTCCCTGTGTCGGTGTTTCCTGGGAATTATCTGTCGCGGGAGAGACAATTACACACGGCACAAATGGTTTGTTTTTCTTTCTTCCCTGTGAACTTCAAACACCCTCAGCATCTTTGCCTGCCTTGGGTCTCCTGCTTCCACCCAGGAAAGGTTCCCTTTGATTTAAACTCCAGGAGGGACAACACTGGGAACGTTTTATACATTCCCTGAGGAGCATGCTCAGTGCCCAGCACCCTCCGGGGGAAGAACCTTTCCCAAAATCCAACCTAAACCTCCCCTGGCACAGCTCCAGCTGTTCTCTGGGTCCTGTCCTTGCTCCTAGGGAAGGGAATTTTGGACAGTATCCCTGGCTCTGCTGAAACCTTTAGCCAGGTGATTCTTTCCACCTGTCTCTGCTTCCCTCTGGCACAGCAGGATCATTCCATTCCTTCTTCCCCGTGGGCAGAGCTCCACGGGAGGTTCTGCAGGGCAAGAGGGATGGAGACACCTCAGGGTGTTCCCAATGTTCTCCCTCCTCCCTGGGGAGCTGCTCAGCCCCGTTAGCCCCTGGGAATTTGCTCGTTAAGACAGAGGGGTAACGAGGGGATGCAAACCCTGCTGAGAGAGCTCTCCTGGCTGTGTCCGTGCCCATGCGTGGCACTGGCGCCCAGACGTGCCACCAGCACAGGGACAGCCCTGCCACACGCACCCCTGGGTGCTCTGGGCAGCCCCAGCTCCTGCCAGCTGTTCCTGCAGCCATGGATCCGGTGCCCTCCGAGAAATCAGAATCAATTTCGGCCCCTAATCCCGGGATGTCTGCGGGTGAATTGGTTTGGAATTAATCGAGTCCAACAAGGCAGCGAAAACCCCCGGAACGCGTTGGGCTGGAAAGGGCAGCAGCCCTGGGGATGGGAGGACAATGCATATTTTACGCTGTGAATTTTTTATTAAGGGCTGGGTTTTTTTATTTTTTTATTATCGAATATGAATATTTTACACGTCCGAGTTCAGAACAATGCTTTTTTTGGCTGGCTCTGCACTTTTCATGGTTGTGTACCCTTGCATTGCATAACTGAGAGAGCTCCATTTACACATGGGGGAAAGGGGACTAATGAATCTCAGCAAAACTAACTTTACTGTGTGTGAAAAGACAGCGCTCTGAAGTTTTCCAAATAAAAAAAAAAAAATACATATACATAAAATCCTTGCATGGAATGGCTTAATAAAATCAGTGTGTGTGTGGGTGCACTTGTGGGTCTGGGGGTAACGACTGCGGAGGAGCTGCAGCCTGCTCCATGGGGGAAATCTCCACCTGGAAAAGCTCTGGAATGTTCTTCCCTCCTTCATCTCCACCCCCCCACGCCCAGGGACTCACCTGGGTGTTTCCAAAGTGGGAGAAACAGAGCCAGACCTGCAAATTGCTGGGTAAATCACGGGATGGAGCTGCTCATGCTCGGTGCTGGGATGGTGTTTTCCTGCCCCTTATCCTTCCTGGCCACTTCCAAGTGTTCCAGGGGCTGTTTCACGTGGGATCTGCAGGACATTCCTGCGCTGCAGCCCTGTCCCTCCTCCTGGCCCATCCCTGGGAACATCCAAGGCCAGGCTGGACTGGGCTCTGAGCTCTGGTCTGGTTGAAGATGTCCCTAATCACTTCAGGGAGGTTGGACCAAATGGGCTTTAGAGGTCACTTCCAAGCCAAACCGTTCCATGATTCGATGATCCATAGGCATTCCCGGTTTTTGGGACGGCTACTGCTGCATTTCCAAGGAGCTTTGACCACTGCCACGCTCCCATGAGGAGCTGCTGGATTTGCCAGGGCCAGGCTGCCTGGAATCCCTTCATTCCAGCCATGGATGGGGAAGAAACACCCGATTTATCGGGATAATTCAGCCCTGACCCTGCCTGCTGGGCCTGTTCCAAGCTCTCTGAGCATCACTCAGGAAAACAAAGCTGCTCCTTTCCCAGCTTTTCTCTGTGCCGCTTCGGAGGAGTCACCCTTGGCATCTGTATCCAGCTGATTTTGGGACAAACTGTCCATCACCATCCCCCTGAGACCGGCAGGGCAGGGCAAGAGCGCCTTCCAGTGTGGATGAGGGACAGGAGACCTGAATAATAACGACAGGAACTGCCCAGTGTGTGTCTGAATCCAGGGTTTTGTGGCGAGTGTGGTAACAGGGACAGAGCCAGAGCTCTCGTACAGCTCTCCAGAGGCTGCAACCAAAAACGGGCAGGGTGACAGGAACCACATCATTTGGGGTAATCACTGAGCACCATCCTGGGCTGGCATCACAGAGTCCCAGTAAAACCTGCAAATTCACAGGGAATGGGCAAAGTGCAAAATGATGCATTGTTTGACGTTTAAAAGAAAATAAAGAGCTGCTGCTGGATTGAAACTGGAATGAGGCTTGGGGAGGGACGGAGAGGAAAAAGTACTAGATTTTGCTGGGATTAAGTTAATTTTCTTCCTGGTGGCTGGTGTGGGGCAGTTTGGGATCTGTGCTGGGGGCAGTGTGGATAACAACGGGAGGTTTTCATTAATGCTCGCGCAGAGCCCAAGGCCTTCTTTGCTCCTCACCCCACCAGGAGTGGATTGGGATGCACAAGGAGCTGGGAGGGGACACAGCCAGGACAGGTTCGCCCAAGTGAGCCAAGGGATACTCCAGACCTTGTGGCATCATGGTCAGCATAGAGAGCTGGGGGAGAAGAAGGAAAAGGGGGAAATTTGGAGTGATGTTATTTGGCTCTTTAATCCTCGTAACCAGTCTGGTTATCCTCTGCTCACCAGACTGGTGATGCTTTCCTGGGACTGGAAAGATCCCAGGAGTTTACAGAATCCCGGTGTGCCGGTTTGGCCAAAATCTGGTAATATAGCCCCTGAGAGAAAACCAGGTTGCAACCACCCTTCCCCCCAACAGGGTTCGGGAAAAAAGGAAATTTTTCCTCAAAGGAAAGTGAAAGAGATAAAAACTATTNCAGGGTGCTCCCTTCGTGCCTTTCTGCAGTCAGACAACAACTGAGGAGTGTAATCTCTGTGTCCTTGAGAAGCTGCTTTGGAAAGTTCGTCTGGTTTTTTTTCAAGCTCAGTTTAAAGGCACAGGAAAGGCACAATATTACTTTTTGGGCATAGAGCATGATAGGGGATACACATGATGGAGTCACTCCAAGACACCCGGGATAGCTGGGATTGGAAGGGCCCTCTGGAGACCATCCAAGGCTGGGTCACCTGGAGCAGGCGGCACAGGAGCGCATCCAGGTGGGTTTGGAATGTCTCCAGAGAGGGAGACTCCACGCCCTGCCTGGAAGAATTCACGATTTAAATCCTCCGCGTATCCACAGCACAGGTGGGAATACATCAGCCAAAGGACTCCTGCAACTCCCTGCGGTATGAAGGAGATGAGGCAATCAAGTCCCAAATGATTGAGACCTCAGAGCCTCCAAAGCAAAACCAAAATAAAAGGGAGGGGATGAATTCCCAGTGCCCTGTGCAGCCATGGCAACACAAGGTGACCAGGAGGCTGAAACGAATCTGGAGCCAGGGAACACGTGCCAAGTTCTGCTATCTCGTGGTGTGCCCTTGAGCAAAGTCGTGCCTGAGAGGGGAATGGAAACAGCCAGGCCAGCCCAGTCCTGAGGCGCTGCACACCAGTAATGATGGGCTGTTGAAGGATTTTCGGCTGGGAGGAGCTGACCTGGGTCCCTGGGTGCAAAATGAGTTTGGTATCAATGGATCCATCCGGGATTACATCAGCAGTGCTCTGTGAGGGTGAAATCTCACTGAAAGCACCCACAGAGCTCTCTGGGTGTCTCTGTGAGCACAGCTTGTGTCTGTGCTGGGTCTGCAGAGCTTCCCTTCCCTTCCCTTCCCTTCCCTTCCCTTCCCTTCCCTTCCCTTCCCT
>VZTD01004913.1:426996-480036 GCA_013397725.1 Rhagologus leucostigma
AGCAAATCCCTCCCCATACGAAACTCAGGGAGCTGTGGAATATTTAAACTGTCCCCAGCCATCCCTTTTTTGTTCACCCTTTTCCAGCAGGCTGCTGAAAGGTGACACCCCAGACCGGAGGAGAGATCCAGGATTGCTGATCCTGATTTCAGAACGGCTCTGGAGCGCTCTGAGTTCTTGCATTAACATGATGGGAATAACATGGATCTCAACTTTGGGAAGCCTCCGGAGCAGGAAAGCCTTGTGGTTTTCCCCAACTCTTTGCTTTATTCTTGATCATGGAGAAAACGAGGTTTGGTTTTTTGGGGGTTTTTTTGGGGTTTGTGGAGTTGTCCCAAATCGGCCTCCACTCCCCTGCCCACATCCTTCCAGCCCGTTTGATTTCCCCCGTGCCCTGCTAGGCTGGCTGAGCCCAGGGGTGGCCGTGCCTCCTTCAGAGCCCTGGGAATGTCCTGCAGGGAAGGAAAAGAGCCCCGGATCCTTGCCAGGGCCGCTGGAGAAGGTGACAGGTGACTGCTCGGTCCCAAGGCAGCAGAGGGCATCCATGAGTTTGGAGATCCATCTCCGGAGCTGCCGGAGCACGGGCAGGCCCTGGGACTGCGTGGTGAACGAGGCAGATTTCAGCTCTTTTCCTGTCGGTCCTGAGCAGATTCCCAAGTTCTCAGGTGCATCTTCAGGGCATTTCCCCCAGTCATTCCTGAAGGATTCATAAATCACAGCACCAAGCAGAAATTCAGATGTGATTCCTCTTGCCTGCCTGGCAGCAGTGCACAGACGTGGCAAGTGCCGCTAAAGATCTCTGTAAACACAGAACTTCTAAGTTATTTAAGTGAATTCAGATTTAACTGATGAAAATTCACACCTCTCCTAGGAATTCCTTAGCTCACTTTGGCAATCCCTTTACTTAGACAGGATATTTACACCAGTGGGATTATTTATAAACACTGAGCATGGCAGGGCAGATTTGTTTACTAATTTCAGCAAAAGTTTGCAGGATCATCACTTTCCTCAGCCCTTGGTGATAAGACACAGAGATAACACTTCAATATATCCAGCTTTTCCCAAATAGGATTTATGCCAGCTTGGGATTGATCCCTCAGATCCCTGACATTAAACAATTTTTTAGGAGTCCTCTAAGAATAACTCCAAGGCAGGTACCTCTCACCTCACGCTCTCTAATTTAACTAATTATAATGAACATTATTATCTAAATTTAGCCTCACGTGGTGCTGGTGCTGGAATAGTGGTGAAACTCCAGGCATGGACAAACAGAGGCGACGTTTTACGGGATGTGCCACAGCCAGTCCCACAGGAAGGCTGCCGAGAGCACAGAGACGTGAGAGCACCTCACACTCTGCCGTAACAACCACACCAGCTCATTTTGTGAGCAAAACCAACTGTGGAAGTCCAGCGCCCTCCGAGCTCCTGCAGGAGATCCCCAGGGCTGTGTGGAAGGGTCGCAGCCCCCCCGAGCCCCCCGGTTCCCCCTTCTCTTCCCAGTCCCTGGCAGTTTACAGGGAGTGGCACGGAGCCAGTCCCTGCAGGCACGGAGGGGAGGGGGCTCCTTCCCGAGTGTTTAAAAGTCTGACAAACTGTTTGCAGTTCTAGCAGGGATCAACACGTTTCTAGAATTAAACCCAACATCTTGGATGGCCAATCATGCTCCCAACAAGGGCTCTTTCTTCAGCCCAATGCACAAGGGACCTTTCTTCAGCAAGCTATAAAATCACTTACTATAAATCAATTATTTTTGTACTGATTTATTAACTGCTGTCCAGCTGGTCAGATTGGCACTTAAAAAAACCCAAAAAACCTCCTGGATGGTCCTACTGAAATTTTCAAAGGGATTTTTCTCTGGAGCGCTGTTGGCCCAGCCTCATCATGGTCTCCCCTGGTAGTCCCCATATTCCTAAATGCTCTTAAGCTGCCAAGCATGGAAGCACCAACCTGCACGGAGCACGTCCAGCCTCGGGGTGAAACAGCCCAGACACGAGCTGTGCTGGGAACTCCTGCCTGTCCTGCCTGCAGCTCCTTCAGAAGCCTCTCTGAAAACTTGGAAAGGAGGGAACCTGCCCGACAGGAGCACGTTCCTGAGGACGTTGGGCTGGATATGCTCCCAACACTTGGTGATGCTGCACAGGACCGTCCTCCCAACCCCTGGCCCTGGGATTTCTGCCTCTGTGGGAGTTTCAGGAGCTTGGAAGAGCTGCTCTCCTGCCTTGACAGCCCATCCATCAGGGACAATGTCCTCACAACTCAGTTTTTCTGGCTTTTCATGCATATTTTGGATGGGATCTGAAGCAACGTAGAACAGCTTCTGCTGCATATCCCTGACAATTTCCCTCTGCCCTGGTGTTTGGGCACTCACCAGGTGTTTGGTGACATCTCTGCCTGAAATCCAGGCTGGCAGTGCCACCTGGCAGGTGATGGCCTTGGCAGGGACTGAGTGGTGGCCCAGGACCAGCCCGGCCTGGACAATTTCAAACTTCAGCTCAGCCATTTCTTCTTTGGGGCACAAAGAATTGATGAGTCCCAGTCAGCTCTCGGCTTCCCGGTCCACACAGACACCTCCAAACCTTCTCTATGCCCGCCCCAGGATGCAACTGCCCCAATTTCCATTGGGAAGGGAAAAGACAAAATGTCCCTTTAGGCCTGGGTTCCTTTCCCAGTCCAGCCGTCCCTATGGCTCACTCCAAACACGACAGGTTTGCATCTGGAGCATCCCAAACCAGCAGAAATAACCAAACAGAGACTCCAGCTGACCTTTCACTGTCCAGAGCCACTGGCCAAGCTCAGGGGGCAGATTCCTGACCCCACGGAGCCACACACCCTGGGTGGGAATGGTGGTGAGTCACGGTGGCTCCTGGTGCTGAGCTAAGCCAGAACCTTCCAGATCCTCCAGTCGCAAATAGGAATCATTCCACTGAGCTCCTAGTTCCCTGTGATCCCAGTCCTCCCAGATCCCCATCCTCTGTGATCCCAGTCTTCTGTGATCCCAGTCCCCTGTGCTCCCAGTCCTCCATGCTCCCAGTCCTCCGTAATCCCAGTCCTCCAAGATCCCAATCCCTTGTGATCTCAGTTCTCCAAGATCCCAGTCCCCCATGCTCCAGTCCTCCAAGATCCCAGTCCTCCAAAATCCCAGTGTCTCATGATCCCAGTCCTCCAAGATGTCACTCCGCCATGATCCCAGTCCTCCAAGATCCCAGTCCCTCGTGCTCCCAGTCCTCTCTGATCCCAGTTCCCCATGATCCCAGCCTCCTGTTCTCCCAGTCCCTCGTGCTCCCAGTCCTCTGTGATCCCAGTTCCCCATGATCCCAGCCTCCCGTTCTCCCAGTCCCTCATGCTCCCAGTCCTCTGTGATCCCAGTTCCCCATGATCCCAGCCTCCTGTTCTCCCAGTCCCTCGTGCTCCCAGTCCTCTGTGATCCCAGTTCCCCATGATCCCAGCCTCCTGTTCTCCCAGTCCCTCGTGCTCCCAGTCCCCCGCAGCTGCACCGGCAGCGCTGCCTCCTCCAGGGATCCAGCCTGTCCAGAGCCTTTGATTCAGGGCTCGTACTTGGAAGTGAGGTGGGGTGTTCCTACTTCCCAGATAAATTACAGCAGAGAATCGATGCATTTTTCCAGCCCCGAGGCACAGAGGAGGGGGAGTTGCAGTAATTGCATTTGCATTGATTTATATTTGGGCTCTCTTTGGGGTTTTGCTGGGTTTCTAAAGGAAATGGTTTTAATGAGGTCAAAAATAATGTTCAGAGTCCAAACCCCAAATATTCCAGAGACCTCAGAGGGAAGGATCCCCCAGTGGAGAAGGTGCTGCTCGCACAGGACTCAGTCCCGCATCCCTGCACACCCGGGAACTCTGCAAGGGGAAGAAAGAAGAAAACCAATGAGATTTTTCACATGTGCCTCTGGTTTAGCTGAGGTTCTATGAATATTTCCAAGAGTTGGTGAAGTTTAGGACAATTTTTTCTCTGTCTAAATATTAACTGAGTTAGCAGTTTGCTTTTCTGAATAATGTCTGCACTGGAATCAGACCTTTTCCAATTGATCCTCTGTGGGAAACTCCTAAAAATGGTTTTAAAATATTTAGAACTATCTTTGGCACTGATTATGGCATTCTGGAATATTTTCCCCTTTCCTTGTTACCTCATTTAAACACTAATTTTTGGTAAAATCATGAAATCATGAAATCATTTCATTTTGCTTCAAGACAAGATTTCCCAAAGAAGGAAATCTCTGTAGCTTTAAAATTCAATCAGATCTGACAATTCAAATCTGTTTACAGAGGAAATTTCCTTAAAAAAAAAAAAAAAGACTCTGTACCTTCAGCTTGAATCCGTGGCTGCTGCAGTTTAATTGCTTCTCCTTGTGGCCCTAAAACCGGGGCAGCTTCAAAGCAAGGGTGGCTTCTATTAAATTTAATTACCCTTTCCTGCAGCTCGCATGGCAAAGGTGCTACAGTGACTCCAGGAAGGTGCTGATGAATCAGGGGCAGATTCCAAACAAAAATACAGATTAAACAGCAATTCCAGTGCAAGCAGAGGCTGCCTGCGTGCAGAGACGCTTGTACCCCAGATAAAATCCTGAAACACGCAACCAAGGGTCATCTCTGTGGGTGTTATTTCCATTCTGCTCGACTTCAACACGTGTTAAGTGTCAGCAATGTCCCAAATCCCCTCCATATTCGTGGGCATCCAGCCTGGATTTCACTCCGGTTCCCACACACGCTGTTCTATTAATGCCAACAGGTGCCCTCAGCCTTTCAAAGGTTGCTCCAAACATCCCTCAAGAAGCCCCATTTAATCCTGCCTGGCCTGCACATGGAGCACTCTGCTGTCAACATGAGGTTCAGTATTAAAACAAGGGAATCTTGACTGGGATGATTAAACCTGGACACGGGAATGCTCATCTGTTCCCTCAGATTGGTTCTGTCACCTTAAAAAAGGACACGTGTGAATTCATTTGGGCGCTGTGGGGTTGGCAGGGAGGGGAATGGCTCTTTGTGTTTAGCTCAAGTGCAGGAAATTGAATTTGTAGATGAGACAATGTGAGACATCAAACCCAGCCCGTGCTCACCTGGTGCTCTGGCTCGTGCTGATGCGACAGGATCTCGTCTGGGAATGCAGAGATGGTTCATTTTCTGAGAGCCGGGGAGAGCCACCAGACGAACAGGAGTGAGAGGAGCAAATCCACCCCACGTGAGCCACTGACTCCTCTACAGCTTCCTCATGAGGGGCAGCTCCGATCTCTTGGACAGAGACAGGACCCTGGGAAGGGCTGTAGCTGTGCCAGGGCAGGGTTAGGTTGGATTTTGGGAAAGGTTCTTCCCCCAGAGGGTGCTGAGCACTGCCCAGGCTCCCCAGGGAATGGGCACGGCCCCAAGAGCTCCAGGAGCGTTTGGACACCGCTCCCAGGGATGCCCAGGGTGGGACTGTTGGGGTGTCTGTGCAGGGCCAGGGGCTGGACTGGATGATCCTGTGGGTCCCTCCCAGCTCAGGATATTCCAGGATTCTTCAATACCTTGACTGGGTGGTGCCCACTGTTTGGGGTGCAACATGAACTCCAAGCTGAGAGGCACCTCGGAAATGCAGGAATAACGCAATTCCCGCAACATCTCAAGCACGGATGAGCTCTGTCCCCCCACCAGCCCACGGGGACAACCCCCAGGCTGTGCCACAGTCACCCTGCTCCAGATCCAAGTGGAATTTGTGATTCCTGCCGGGACAGTGCTGGGAATCAGTCAGGCTGGCCCTGCCTGGAGAAACAAACCCTGCTCCCAAGGATTCAGCCCTAGCAGGTTGGAGAGCCAAAGCAGCAGGTCAGGGTGGGAGGGGAGGGAGACAGAAAGAAATCGGGGGCTGGGAGCCGCTCTGAGCCGTACGAAGCAATAATCACCCTCACAGATGCTTAGCTCTAACAGCCTGACAAGATCCCTTCCTTCACAGAGGAGCTGTTTGATTGCTCCCGTACTTGTTTCCATCCCAAATCCCCGCGTTGCAACGTCTTCGTGACACTCCAAACATCCACAGAGCTCTTTGAAGTCGAATTTTAATGTGTTTATTGACACCAGTTATGAAATTTCAAAACACATGGGCTACAAATTGTTACCATGCACTGCGAGTATTTACAATAATCCCCGTATTAAAACAAACTCAGCCTTTCCTGATGATTTTACATCTTCTTACTGACTCACTTGCCTGTGTTTATTTAAACTCCTGTTGAGGTTTTTTTTTTTCAATGTTCAACACTTTCGAAACATTAAAAAAAAAACCCCAACCCTATCTGCAGATCTCAGATAGTTTTGAAAGGTTTTGCCTTCGTTTTTATGGGCGCCACATGGCCCAAATCTCCCTTTGGAATTTTCACTGCATGAAACAGAAATGGTTTAAAACTCTCTGGTTTTAGTGTCTACTGTTAAAAGTGGTGTCTTAGAAGACTCCCTGCAGAGCACAAGACTCCTCCAGGATCCCTGGAGCACCAAAATTCCTTGGAGGGAGCAGGACCCACTCCCACGAGTGCCCCCAGACATTCCCTCTTCCAAACAACTCCAAAAAACCCCATTAATTGTGGCAGGAACAACAGCACTGGGAAAAAGAGCAAAATCAGTGTTCACTAAGTGAAAAAAAAATCTAAATTAGGGGGAAATATATTTCCTTTAGAACTCCTAAAAGGTAGGGAGGAAGGGAAATGGAATTTGCAAAAAAATTATAAAATAGAAATAAGGTTACAAATGCTGTTCTTTAAAAGGAAACTTAAATCACTGCGTGGCTAAATTGGAGCAGCTCTGGGGACTCTTCCGTGCTCTCCTTGTCTTTAAGCTCCCAAAGTCCAACCAGTATCTCTGGGGGTGGCTGGATTTAATGGCATCCTCTAAAACGTAATAAACCCTGCGAGTGATGAACAACTGGGGAGGTGCAGAACCCGCCGGGATTCAAATTTAATTCAACGATTTGGAATTCAGCATCTGAGAACCACTGAGAGCTCCCAGGCTATTTTTTTCCATGCTGGAGGAGGGGAGGCAGGATCTAGGCATAGGAAGTGATGTGAAGTGTGCCTAAACAAAAGTCTTGGTGGAAAATTTATATATTTAGGGTAATAATCTTGATTATTTGAAAAGGAAGAGGAGTCCTGGAATATACTTATATTTTTTAATTGTCTGAATGTGCTGGATCAGGTTAAATTATTTCACTAAGCTGGGATCCAAGCATTCATCCACAAATTACCAAATTTCCTGGGAAATGGAAAAATTGAGGCCTTGGGAAATAACTCTGCAGCTCTGTGATGCTGCAGAGACCACCCCAAAACCCCGGAATCACCTCCCACATCACCTCCCACATCACCTCCCACATCTCCAAAAGGGAATTCCAGGCTACCCCTGGTCCCTCCCAGCAAAAGAACAGGTGTTTGACAGGAAAACTGAAGGAAAGCAGCACTTTTCACCATCCTGCAAGGAGCACTCTGGGATGAACAAGTGGCACAAAGATGCCCCCAGCGTCTGCATCCAGCTGTGCGAGCCCCTTCCTGTCACACACACGGCTCAGGGGCTCTGCAGGTAAAAGAAATCAGAGTTCCTGGGAGTTTTGAGGCTGTGTGATGGTGAGCCAGGGAAAAGCAGGGCTCTCCCACCCCTAATTCAGCATTAAACAGGCCCTGAGCTGCTCTGGAATCTCATTGTTACTTTATTCAGCCCAGCTCCGAGCGTGTTCCGAGGGCTGTGGGCCGGGGTTCAGGAGCAGATGGCTCAAAGCTGGGGCTGAGGGATGGAAGCGACAAGTGGAAAGCATTCCCACATTCCCAGGGAGTGTGCAGGGTCCCCTGGAGCAGGGCCAGCGGCTCAGGTCAGAGCCCAGTCATACGTCCCGCGAGCTGCTCCGGAACATCCCTCAAACCCAGCTAAGCAAACAGCCCCGAGAGCCAAGTGCCAGCTCCAGCTGGCATCCCGGGGCCTTTTCTCCTGCAGTTGTGGCAGTTTTGGGAGGTTATGAAAAGTTTACTAATGAGAAACATTTCGGGACGCGGTGCCAACGGGCTCGGTCTGGAGGAAGAGCTGTAAATGACACGAGAATGTAAAACCGTGGTGGAACGTCTGGAGCGGCGGCTCCACACCCTGACAAGTGCTGGCTGTTCGTACATCCCAACAATTCTGGGCACCAGGAGAGTTGCCTGCCTGCTCTGAAGGCGTTTACACGGCGCTTTCTAAATATTTAAAGCCACTGATGACATTAAAGACAACTTGTGCTCCTCAGTGATTTCGTTCACCTCGGTTTGCAGGGCCAGCTCTTCTTTTGTAAATAGGAATTTGATCCAGCAAAGGGCTGTGAGAGCCCTGAGCAGCCAGGGGTCCTCAGCAAATAATTTTGGTGACTCTCTTTAACTCATCTTAACAAATTTCTGTTGGGAAGTAATAACATGTTTTTTGATTTCTGTGTAAGAAGCACTTGCAAACAGCACTTTTTGC
The DNA here is from genome assembly GCA_013397725.1 of Rhagologus leucostigma. NCBI lineage: Eukaryota > Metazoa > Chordata > Aves > Passeriformes > Rhagologus > Rhagologus leucostigma. The sequence goes on from VZTD01004913.1 coordinate 435,451, forward strand.
CCAGCATAGACTTCCCAGTGATCAGCTCAACTCCAAACACTCACTCCGAGGCAGAAATCAGCACCAAAATTGAACTGACAGATGAGAAAGCAGCAAATCCCACGAGAAGCTTCCTCCCTGGTTGGTCTGCTGGGAGCAGTTCCAGGCAGCGCTGCCAGGGCAGGACACCCATCCTCTCTGGGAGCCAATATTTGGGTGCAGCAGGAGAGCAGGGCAGGGTTTGTCTGTCTCCCAGTGCTATCCATCACTGTGTTTACCGTATTTTCCTTTTCTTTCCATAACTCCTGGCTTCACTCATGTCTGGGTGTTTTCTAACCAGCCTTGAGGTAATAAATCAAAGCTGTCAGCGTTGGAAGAAAATTAATGTGAGAAGTTGTTCCAAAGGCCACCAGCCTTTTCCCTACTCCGCGTGTGCTGTGTTAATCCAGGATTCCTCAACAGCTTTCAAAGTTTTCTTATTTCCACAAAGTTTTGAGGCTCCAGATGCCTTTTTTTTTTTTTTTTGAAGGGTGGCTTTGTACCCTGCAAGAGCCCAAATTCCCAGAATTTCAGAGAGAAATGCTCAGCACAGCACCAAAGCTGACCCTGGGCTATCTCCAGCCAAGCCACAAGCAAAGCCCAGACCCTGAGCTGGAACACGTCAGGGGCTGAATCTGGGTTGAACTTTTACAGAGGAAAAGGCCAAATAATTAGAAACCAATCCTGCTCCTGTGCCCTGTAGTGATGACGCCGGCTGAATTATTCATCGGGAGTTATTTATCCCAGGAATGTGGCTGGCATTTCTGCTGAATACATTACTTGCAAGTTTTGATTTCTCGTTTCATTACTCACCCTGCTCCAACCCCAACCTCCTCATTTCTGAAAGTCTCTTTTCCGAGGCTGAGAAAAGGAACACTTGGGACACAACCTTCAGCCGATGTGATCCAGCAAACGCCTCCCTGGGAACGGGCAGCCTGGCAGCTCCGGCATTTCCCTGGAACTCTGGAAAAAGCAATGTTCTTACCCCATTCAGCTGCAGATGAACTCTGTAACCCCGGGCAAATCACTTTGTTCCCCGCACCTCTGGCTGCACATTTATAAAATGGACAGAGTATTTCACCGTAAGATACTGTAAGGCCAGATATGTTAAATTGCCCAGTTACTATGGAAACTGGGAAAGCTCCTAATGCAGATGGATGAGTGCAGGAGCAGATGCACCTGACTGAAAAATCACGAGCAGCTGGGAACTTCATCAGGTAAAATCATGGTGTAATCAGAAGGATTGTGGGAGCCACCAAAAATTCCTTTCATAGAAAGTACCTGCTTATTTAATTTGGCTCTGGCCTGACACTGAAGGTCCTCCCTTGAACGTTTTCAAACTCTCACACTGAATTGTTCTGTTTAAATTTCTTTTGAGATGTTTAGGTAGCAACTAAAATTCTGTCCTAGCAAACAAAGATCATTAAAACCAGAAGAGCGATTGCAAAATTGGCCCAGAAGTCTGAAGACTGAGACATATTGAGAAAGAAGTTTAATTCCAAAACTAAAAATCTCATGAGCCACTTAAAGAGGAAGTACCAAGCAACTGCTAAAGGCAACTGTGGCAGTCTTCCCTCCACTCAGAGACTACTGTTTTAATTAAATATCCAGAAAACATTGCTGCTCCCTGCTTTTGGATTGGAATTCAGCTGTCAGCTGCCCAGCTGGACATCTAAAGGTAGCTCAGAGCTTTTTCCAAGCACAAATGGAGCAAGGACTTCAACACCCAGGCCAGTGTGTGCCTGTTAATCCCTGCAGCAGAGCCAGCGGAGAGAACCCACTTGTTCCCTTTGCTGTTGTCCTAAATAAACACGGGATTTGCTTTCTTAGCCCTCAGAGTCTGAGTGGTGGATTTGGTTTTCAAAAAGGTGTTTCAGATATGGAGGTTCCCCCTCTCCTTCCACACATCCAGTTAGAACAGTTTTGAGGCATTTCAAACTCCAGACCTCAAAGTCCTCAAATTATCTGGGTTTTTGACACTAGAAATCACGAGAAATCCTGGAAGCAGCACTTACTGAAGTGAGGCTGCTCAGGTTTGGGGGTTTCAAAATGGGTTTGCCACTGCCGGTGGCTCCTGGAGTCACAGCCGAGTCTCGCTGGGGCAGAGAACTCCAGGCTCTCAATTCCTTCTGGGAATGAAAGCCACGGAGCTGCTGCCAAGGGAAATGCTCGTGATGAAAGCAGTGATCGTGGCTCTGGGGCAAGGAATAAATGCCAGCAGGGTGAGGAGAGATTGGGTAAACAAAGCAAACCAGAGCCTCACGCTGCACGATGCCACGGGTGGGGATCCCAGCTGGCAGCACCAGCCAGGGACCACTCAGGGACCACTTGGGTATCACTTGTCAGGATCCTGCAGTCAGAGATACAGGTACCCCTCAGCAAGGCCCCCCAAAGCCACCAGAACTCCGCTCCACACTCATCACAGAGGGAGAGCCCTCACCCAAACCCTGGCAAACCAAGAATTTGCACTGGGCAGTGCAAAGAGTTGCGCTCACCCCGGGAGGAAAAGCCCTCCCGTGTTCAGCGCAGGTGGAGGGTGCTCCCCTTGGGTAATGGGCATGGCAGGTCCTTTCTGATATTCAGATCAAGGCTTCTAACAACAGGTGCAGCTTTTTGGATAGAGATTTGTGCCATAAATTATTTTGAAGGTGTTATTATTGAAACAGAAATGTGGTGAAATGCTGGTGGCAGCAGTGCAGTGATGGTAACTCCGACCTGGCACCACACGGCGCAACCAAGATCCTCAAAATGATTTCCAAACAGCCTCCTCCCCTCTGCTACGAGAGGATTAATTATTAGGGAATTAATTATAGTGAAAAGCAATTAATAATGCGAACAGTTCACTGATAAACACTCTCTGCACAAGCCCCCGTGGCGCTTGTGGACAACACTCTTCAGTGGGATACTGCGTGCAACGGGGAGAGCATCCAGCCACGTCCAGTTCGGAATGGGGGAGAACTGCTCCCTGCTTGATTTCGGGCTACACCAAGACACCTGAGAACATCAGACGGCTGTGAACATCAGATGTCTGTGCACATCAGATGTCCGTGATTCCATGGATGAGTTCCCAGCGCAGGTGAAGCTCCAAGAGCCTCCAAGGAAGCAGAACTCCGAGGGTGAGGGCAGCCAGGGCACAAGGACAAAACTCCCGAACTGCCGCCGTGTGTCACCTGGCCCCTCGGGCGGGCAGGGAACCCATTCCCTGTCATTCAGGTGTCGGGTTCCACCTCGCTGTTCGCCCAGGGAAAGGCGATCCCGCCGTGTCTGTCCCGGGCAGGGCACCGAGAGCGGTAATCTGACAGCGAAAACAAACGAAAGAAGGCTTTAGAGACATCAAAGGGCAAAGCGTGGCACTGCCGGCGGCACCATCACCGGGGGCTGCCCCGGCAGGGCTGGCACTGCCCCGGCAGGGCCGGCACTGCCCCAAGGCCACGGGTCCAGCAGCTCTTTGCTCCTGCTTGTTATCCTCGCTGTTTATTAGCCTGGGTTTGCAATGCTTAAAATTCACGTGAGTTGAATCTCCCCCAAGCCGGGGATTGTCCTTCCTAAGGAGTGGATTTTACCCCTCACCCTAAGGTTGCAGGCAGGAGGTTAATAAATGGGAAATCCTAGGTGGGAAGGCACTTAATTTCGGGAATACAGACAGCTGGGGAGGAAATCTGGTCCGGGATTTTAGGAGTGGGAAGTAAAATCTGCTGTTACACCTTTGGGGGGTGGCAAAGTCCGAAAGGACCGGGAGCTCTTCATTCAACACAAATTCAAACCTCACTTAAAAAAAAATTTATTATTATTATTATTATTATTATTATTATTATTATTATTACTACTACTACTACTACTACTACTACTACTACTACTATTATTATTATTATTATGTTTTTTCTCTCTAACACACTGCCCTAATGATGGGAGGTAATTACACCGCAGTGCCCACACTGTGGTTTGAGCAAGGCAAACACACCCATGTCCCACTGCCAGCAGCAGCCAGGGAGCAGCCGCAGCAATGGGGAGGATTTTCCAGCCCACTGTGCGATTCGATCTCTGTAAACCTCCCATAACACCGACTGTAAATCATTCTCAACATTATTATCCGCCCATCTGGGAGCAGGGTGCAACCACTAAGACAACCTGAGGATCCCAGGCTTCTTTCAGCACCCGGGGAAAGGAGCCTCGTGGGTGGGATTTGAAGAATTCAGCAATTCCACGGCTCCATCCCGCTCCTGCAGCAGGGACAGCGCTTCCCACTGGCTGCCTCCCGCACACTTCCCACGGATCAGGGGCTTTTAGTCTCTTTATTTTCACTCCTATCCCAAAATGGTGGTGGCTGGAGCGTGGTTGGGTGGTGGAGGTCCAGCTCCCAGTGGAACAGGGAGGTGGTTTCGGAGGAAAATCCCAAATTTTCCAAGACTTGATTCTTAGATTGGCTTTGGTGAAAAGCCTCCTTCTGCAAAATACCCTCCTGGAGCAGGAAAATGTTGGGATAATGGCTCTAAGCTGAGAGAGGCCACATTTAAATTAAATATTGGGATGAAATCCTTCCCTGGGAGGGTGGGAAGGCCCCGGCACAGGGTGCCCAGAGAAGCTGTGGCTGCCCCTGGATCCCTGGCAGTGTCCAAGGCCAGGTTGGACAAGGCTTGGAGCCACTCAAGTCGCTGGCCACGGTATGAAGAGCTCATGAATGTGGTAAACCAAAATTTCCTGTGTTTTTCAGCATAAAAATCAGTCAAATGAAAGCTCAGGCAGTGACAGTGAACCATCAGCAAGCAGCTTATAATCAGGTTTTCTTTTTCCTTTTTTACACAGACCTACAACAGTATTAGAGTTAAATAAAAATAACAAAGCTCGCCGAGTCTATTCAAAGCATCATTTATTTTAGAGCCTCTGAATAATTTTCTGTAGGCTTCATCAATTCATGTACTCACACATTAATTATCCAAACTGGTTGCCTAAATCCCAGCCAGTTCTTTGGCTCCAAGCCTATAGTTTTTCACATGTTCTTCATGTAAAAAGGAAGAAATGTATAAATGAGAAATTAACTACTTTTGTACTGTTTTTAATCCAAAAACGTATCAAGAAAAAGCCTGACTTTTAAACCTCTACCCACTGCCTTTAATTATTTGCTGCAATTAATTTTGTTGGAGCAGCCCTTGGAGAGAAGATTCTTTTTTGATACAAAACCGGAATTTTCTTGGGGTAAACATTCACAGTTCCTTCCATTTCTTTCCAGAGCTGGGATGGCTGACAAATCCTTTTCCCAAGGAGGCCAAATTCAATCCGAGTGCCTTTTGGGGACACCCATCCAGGTGTCCCCTGCCCGGCCTATCCGTGTGTTCTGCCAGTTGATGGGGGTGATTTAAAGAACACAGACACCGATGGAAGGAATGCTCTTATTTTACAACGAGTGTAAAGGCAACACAAAGCTAAAATGATACATCCCATAAAACGGCGCGCTTGGCTTCAGCAACCAGCAAAAATAAGCCAGGTAATGCACCTGATCATTACTGCATGGGAGAAAGGAGAGCGATTGAGAAAGATCCATCACCGACTGCCTAAATTCTCCACCATCACCCAGATCCGCAGTTATGGGGAGCCCCATTTTGCAGCGAGGACCTGGAGAACCCTTCCCGGCAACTGGGAAAATCCCACGCGGTGCGTCCACCCCTAGCTGAGGTCTCCGAATTCGCCCCGAAAGTGGGTCCAGCTTTTATAGGCCCAAATCAGCAAGTCGAAGTGACTTGATTACATTTTTAGCACAGAAACTCCTGGATCTGATGGCGCACATCCCGACCAGGCCTCGGCTGGGAGGGTTTTCCCCTGAAATGCCCTACAAACAGGCCTCTATTCATGTCAGCTGGGAACGTTTCCTAGAGAAATGATCCGTTTCTTGCAGATAACCACGCAAGGTTATACAGAGCTGCCGTAAGTGTCTTTGTCATCTATTTTTTAACTAAATAACACGGGTGGTGTTATTTAGGATTCACCTTGTAAGCCAGCTCTGGCTGAGGCCTGCGCTCAGGCCTCAGCACATCCCCGTGCTGCGGTAGGTAACGAGCGAAGCCTTTTCTCCATCACCACCTCGATCCCCAGCCCTCCTCAAATGTCCCAACTTTTCACCACACCTGAGGGGACAGAGCCCCCGCTGTGCCCAGGCTGGGAGGCTTTGCTGGGAGCCGTGGGTTTGTTCTGTCTGGGAGCCCTCCGGACGCACCTGAGCGGGCGGGGTTCCCTCTGGGTTATCCCACAATAACCTCAGTAAATCGTCACTGGGATTGTGTGGGATGAATGGAGCAGCTCAGGAGCGTGGCCTCGCTGCCACTGCCTGAAATCCGAGTGCTCCAACACGCCCGGCTCCCAGCCCTGTATCCCAAATGAGCTGTGAACGTGGATATCCCGGTGTCCCAGCCCTCCTTCCCGTTCTCCCTGTGCCACCCCACCATCCTCGGCTGTGCCTCCCCCAGGCACCCCAGAGCACAACCGCATGTCTAAAAAGCCTCTTCATTCTCTTGCAAAACCTAAATGAGAGCAGGTTCTCCAAATAAAAGCAAACACGAGCCCACAGATTTGAAAACAGGCCCAGAGCCATGTCCTGTTCTTTTCTTGCTTGCAATGCCTCTTGATTTTGACTGAAACAGCATCTTATCCCTGCAGTCAGCTTCAAATATGTGTCTATACACATAAATATAAACATATAAATATTTTCCAATTCCAAGTAGCAGCTACTGAGGGAATATTTGCCTACGCAGACCAATAAACTAATCCTGAGTGCCAGGTGTGCCATAATAAATTTCTCTCTGCTCTGAGTGGTTTTGATATTCTTGCTGCTATCAAATAGCTCACACATCCTTAAAACAAAACCGATTTGTTCCAGAAAAATCACAGAGCAGTTTTATTCTTAGCATAAAAAGCATTGTATTCTTTATATCTCAGACTTCCCCAGACCAAGCACTGCCACAGCAAAAAGTCCACGGCTGGGAATGGCCGAGTTCTGCTGCAGCAGGTTCCAAAAGCAAGAAAATCCCCATCTCACACACACATACTTACCAGGATTGGGGATTTATTTGTCCTAATCTAACTTGAATGCCTGTTTGTAATGTAAGTGAATATCTAAACAGATTATTACATGTAACAGCAACAGCTTTCTCCAAAAATCACCGGGATTATTCAAACCCTAGAAGGGAAGAAAGTAGAGAGGAGTGTTTGAGTAACGTGATCTGCCAAAACAGGACGGAAACTCTTTAATAGCACCTTGCCAGAAACAATGCAGGGCTGAGTCTGCTTTAAACAAGATGATTTTTCAGAATATTGTTACTGACTTTTTGTATAGTGTTAGTGAGGTTTGTGTACACTAATAAAAAATGAAAGCTGCTATTAAAAACAAATCAATGGGCTGGGCCTGGTTTTGATCACACCAGAGCTGGCCATTTGCATCGGTATTTGCAGCATCTGTTCCAATTAGGACTTGTTTTCTAGTTTAAAGATATTAGTGCAATCACTAGAGTTCTGTTGAGAACATGAATAGAGCATTGTTCTGGCAGAATGCAGTTAAACAGACTCCACAGACTCTATTAAACAGCTTTGCTGCCCAATTAGAATGGGAAGGAGTCAGGCAGACAGGGCTGCACTGGGTACCCTCTGTTCCACATGGATTTTTATGGATTCATAGTCAATGAAAACGGCTAACGTGGAACATGTGTGGGGAAAGCACGGGCTGCAGGCTGGCTCGGGGCGAGGCAAACGGAGCATCCAGCCCTTTATCGGGATTTTACGGACACCGAATTTAATGATTGTGGCCACTGGGTGTCAAACAACGCCCAGGGATGGCATCGTCTGCAGGAAGGTAAAACGGGTTAATGTGGGAACGATGCACCAGGGGCAGGAATCCCACGAAAGGCTGGGCGCAGAGGAGCCTCAATCCCAAGGAAAAACCCATCATCACCTCAAACCACGCCGTGCTCCTGTGGCATTCCTCATTAGCAGCAGTTAAGAAGTCGAGGCTGTGGTCAGAGCCGGGTGAGGGCGATGCCATGGGCACTGCCCACAACATTTTAGGATCAACCTCCAATCCCACAGCTGCTTTCCTGTGCACAGGAGTGCTCATCCACCCTGGGCTCTGCCTTGTGTGCCAGCTCTGTGCCAGCAGGGATTCCCTCAGGGATCTCCCCCCTGGGAGTCAGGATTGCCAAAGCCAGCAGAGTCTGGATGCCTGAGCCTCCTGGGCAGCTTTTAAGGGAAATATTCCCTGTATCCCCGCTGCAGCTTCCTAAGGTATTCCATACCCGAGCGTGCATCCGAGCCCGGCTGCCCTGACTCCAGCTAATTAGCTCTTGGAGCTTTGATGGATGGATTGATTCCGCAGTTAAACAGAGATAAATTAACTGTCTGTCCAAACAGAGTTTGAGGGAAGAGGGAATTCTGATTAGAAAGTTATTTCATGCAGTGCTGCTCTTCCTTCTCAGCCAGTGCTGAAAACCTCTCACATCCCTTGAGGAGGAAGCTCACGGAGCCGACGCAGACCTGCAGAGCTCCCTGGGAATTCAGCGCAATCAGACCTGCAGAGCTCCCCCGAAATGCAGCAAAATCAGATCTTCAGAGTTCCCCAAAATTCAGCACAATCAGACCTTCAGAGCGACCCCAAAATTCAGCACAATCAGACCCGCAGAGACCCCAGGAATTCAGCAACATCAGACCTTCAGAGTTCCCCTGGAATTCAGCACACTCAGACATGCAGAGCTCCCCAGGAATTCAGCAAAATCAAACCTGCAGAGACCCCAGGAATCCAGCACAATCAGACTTGCAGAGCTCCCCCAAAAAGTCAGCAAATTCAATCCTGCAGAGTTCCCCAGGAATCCAGCAAAATCAGACTTTCAGAACTCTCCCGGAATTCAGGATACTCAGACTTGCAGAGCTCCCCCAAAATTCAGCACACCCAGACCTGCAGAGCCCTGCAGGAATCCAGCAACCTCAGACTTCCAGATTTCCCCTGAAATTCAGCACACCCAGACCTGCAGAGCCCTGCAGGAATCCAGCAACCTCAGACTTCCAGATTTCCCCTGAAATTCAGCACACCCAGACCTGCAGAGCTCCCCAAGAATTCAGAATTTGTTCATCAAACCCCCAGGGGACACCCTTGGCTCGGGCTGTGCATTGCTAAAACCACTGGTGCTGCACTGATCTCTGCAGGTTGAAGAACTCACCTCTGGAATTTAATTTCCCCACGCTTTCAGGTGCATCTGAAATGTGTTTTATACTGAAACCCTCAGAACATCCAAAATTCAGCAAAAAGTTTGATTTTCTCCGCACCCCAAAGGACTTTTATGTTAAAATGCTGCTTTTTTGTCCTGAAATGAGAAATACCCAAACACGTTTTTAAAAAGTGCAGTTATAAAACTAATGAAAAAATCTTTAACAACCGAGATAAGGGCTCGGAGAAAGATGGGGTTTGTTAGAACTTAAGTACCTCAACGTGCAAATAGTTTAAAAAAACAAATGCAGCCATTGCCTAAATATGTTAAACAAACAGGCATCGAGCAAGATGAATTGGAGATCATTTCATGTAAATATTAACTTTTAAAGCTTTCCAACTGACACAGTTTAGGCAACAGAGAATGTCCCTTTGCTTGCATCCTCGTACACTCAGCGGTCCTGGAAGGGAACCAGGAGGGGAAAAGAAACACAAACAAGCAAATGCAAGGTGAAAAATAGCACTTAAGGTTTCTGCAGACGTGGCCAACGAAAGCTGGCACAGGGCTGGACTTCCCTGGATGCCTCACCTCCTCAGAAAGGCACTGGGAATGTTGGCCAAGTCCTAAACTCCCCCTCAGCCAACCCCGTTGTCTCTTCTCTCGAGTGTTAGAACACGCAGCCCCAGCAAGCGGAGAAAAGTGCCTTGTTTCACATGAAAAAAACCATTAAAAAGACTGATGAAGAAATAACCAGTCTCTAGGCAGGACAAAATTAAGGTTTTTCTGGTCTTTTCCTAAAATACTCCGACTTTTTTTAGCCACGCTATCTGAAAAGCCTCGAAGAGGCCTGTAAGGTCTGAAGAATAAAATCTTTTCATGGTGAAAGCAGGAGTCAGACCCCATTGCCCAGGCCCAGGCCTCACACAGATGGTGCTGAGTCGCCTCTTTCTGGTCTCTTATCTTCAATCCAGCACAAATTCACTTTTTCCAAGGGCCGGAGGTCACCAGCCTGTCTGGTTCAGGCACCAGGAGCTCAGGCTTCATTCTACCGAGTGCTAAAAGCAGCTGAAGGCAGCTTCTCCCAGCTCCACAGGCCTTTTTTCCCATCTCTTTCCCCAGACCCACAGCCTTTTTTCCATCTCCATCCCCTCAGCTCGACAATACTTTTTCTCCATCTCTTCTTCCCAACTCCACAAGCCTTTTCCCCATCTCTTCTCCCCCAGCTCCACAAGCCTTTTCCCCCCATATTTTTTCCCCCGGCTACACAAGCCTCTTTTCCTATCTCTTCCCCCCAACTCCACAAGCCTTTTTNAGCCTTTTTCCCCATCCCTTTCCCCCCGAATCCACAAGCCTTTTTTCCATCTTTCCCCCAGCTCCACAAGCCTTTTTTCCATCTTTCCCTCAGCTCCACAAGCCTTTTCTCCCATCCCTTTCCCCAGACCTGCAGCCTTTTTTCCCATCCCTTTCCCCCCAAATCCACAAGCTTTTTTTTCCATCTCTTCCCTCTCAGCTCCACAAACCCTTTTTCTCACCTCTTTCCCCAGACCCACAGCCTTTTTTCCATCTCTTACCCCCAGCTCAACAATCCCTTTTTCCCTCTCTTCCCTCCCACCTCCACAAGCTTTTATTCCCACCTTTTCCCACCCAGCCCCACAAGCCTTTTTTCCCCTCTCTTCCCCCCTAACTCCACAAGGCTTTTCCCTTTCTTTTCCCCCAGCTCCACAAGCCTTTCCTCCTCCACCTCCCAGGACAAATCCCCGACGCTCGGTCACTGTTGTGACGCCTCTGCTTCACAAATCCTCCCCAGCTTTGCTCTGTGCCACTGGTGTTCTGAAGGGAGGACACTCACAGGGACCAAAATGCCCCCAAAAAAGAGAAAAATGAGAAAAAAAGGTGAAAACAAAGCAGAAAGGGAATTCTCTCTCTCATACCAAGCACTTTTCTTTTTCTCTGGTTTTTTTTTTTTTCAACTTCGAGGACCTTAATGAGGCTTAGTCCCACCAAGGAGAACCAAGGGTATGAGATTTTTCTTCTCTGTTGAGGAGGCTTTAGATACATTAAAACTAATTACTCCTTGTTTTATGCTCCAGTAGGATGAGAAATTCCCTCGAAGCTGGGATGGGAATTAATGCCAGTGGGCAAATTTTACTGTGTGAGAAGGAGGGAGCAGACAGCATCCAGTGGAGAGCTCCCTCCACACATTGTTTGAACAATCCCAGGGATGGAGACTCCACCACTTCCCTGGAGAGGCTGTTCCAGTGTTTAAACACTCCTAAAGTGAAGAAATTTTCCCTCAAATCCAACCTGAACCTCCCCCTGGCCCAACTCAAGGCTGTTTTTCCTTGTCCCATCAGTACTTTGGGGAGCACAGACAGGGCTGAGCATCAGCCCCAGCGCTGCCAGAGGGAATTGCTTTCATTCCTAGGGAGCCTTGAAAGAGAGATTTTGGCTTTGCCAAGTATTTCCAAGGTCTGGATGCAAATTATTATTATTAATAGATACTTTAGCCTGTCTGGGTAAACTGTGCAAACAGCAGCGACATTACCCAGGGCTTCTCATGTTTGTGCACTTCAAGCAGATCACCTTTCTCTCTGTAAGCACAGAACTCTGTCTTTATATCACATTTGGCCTTTTTTTTTGCTGTTTCCAAAGCTGTTTAGCCCTTTGTTATTATTTTAGCTGTTTATTTCTTTAACAGCTCATTATTTTCAGTGGGCTCCTGTGTCTCATTACACACAGTTCAGCTTTAAGGGGAAACGTGTCCTTTATACCGGTTTATTCTGCCTAAAAACATAATCAGAAGTGTTTCCTCCTCTGACAGCCACCTCTGTAAAGACTATTCTGTGCTTTATGTTGGATTCCTTTTGTAGGAAGTGTTTTACTTGCTTGAAGAGAACCAGAGGAAGTCACAAAAACCTCCAGAAGACATCCTTGATCTGTTCTGATTGAACCTATGGGCAGGAATTTTCATCCAAGGCTGGTTTTGGGGAGGAAAAGAATTCTTTCCTTGCTTATATCACTGCTCTTATTTGTACAGGGTAGAAGAACTCGGATGAAGGGGTGTGATTCCATCAGCTCCGACTGCAGGTGGTGGGGCAGGAGGGAATCTGGGCTGACATGGACCACCTTGGGCACTTCAACAAGTCAGGAAAAAAGCGAAAGGATGCAAATAGAGCTGGGAGAGGGGATCCTGGCTTCTGCCTGATGCTCTGCTTTCTTCCAGGTGCCCAAGGATGGGTGTCCCACCTGCACAGCCACAGTGTGTCACCCTGGGAGCAGCTCAGCTCCCAGCGCATCCCTCAGCCAAGAACAGAGCCCCGGGTGCAGAATTTAAATAATCTGCCCCAGAGCTGCCAACAGAGCCCAGGGAATGAGGCCTCAGACCTCAAATTCAATCATAAATCATTGGGGTGACACACCAGCGAGGAGCAGCCCCGGGGTGAGGCCAGCACTGACCTACACAGGGATGAGAGGAAGGATCTGTTCATGGAGAAGTTCAACCTTCATCCCCGTCCTCCAGAGCCTGGTGACCTCACAGTGCACAGGACTGTCCAGAACTCTGTCACCTCCTCTGCTCTGGGTTAGGGATACCCTTGAAGACCCCCACTAAAGCAAAGCAGAAGCATCTGACGAATTTCCGTGGTGCATCACGGGTGTTTCTTTTCAGAACAAGTTGTTAAACTAAAATTCAGAGGGCATTTATCCTTCGGCTCAGCGGGATAAACCCTGAGGCCTTGAGGTTTCATTTGCTACTGGAGACACTCAAATCAGGGTTTTGTCGGGGTAGGGCCTCACATTTGGGGTCTCTGAGCCAGATGTGCACCAGCAGGTACCAAATAATCAGTGAACTCGTACGAAGCTGAGGGTTTGAGGGCTTGAGAGGAGAAGATGTCAGAAATCATATTTAGTGAGAATTTGGGCCCTATTCATCAAGGCCCTTGGACCCAATGAAAGGCTGAGGGACAATTCCAATTTTAGGGTATTTCCAAGTTTAACTTCCCCTTAAATCCAATGGGTTTTGGAGGGGAGGGTGGGATTTGCTTTCCAAAATAACAGCTTTTATTATTTAATAGGTGACAGCAACACTCAAGATGCTCTCAGAGGGCACAGGATTTTCACCACTCGTGTCTGTCCCCCAGCAGGGTCAGTGGTGTCTCTGAGCATCCCCAGCAAGCGGCGGTGCCCCCAAAGTCACAGCCAGTGTCACACGGCATCATCGGTGATGAGTTCTTTGCCCTTGCCCACCCCTCTTCTTCCCCAAACAGCTCCGGCAGGTGTGGGGTGCTTGGCACAGGCCCCGAGTGAAACCCCAGCTCAGCCAAGACACTCCTGCAAAAGCAAAGCGGTTCGAAAAGAAAAACGGCCCTTCAAGAATTCGGGAAGCTGATTTTCAGCCCAAACAAATTACAGGGAGAAAGAGGGGCTGGGGAGGGCACGAAGGAGAAAAAGAAGCCAAGCTCTGGAACCACTGAATTACCCTCAGTCCTCGGAGCCCGGCCAACGCAGCGTACAAATGATTGCCCAGACAGTTCCAAAAATGACACATCACCCTCTCCCTGCCTCACTCGTGGCAAACCCACAGCAATGAGCTCTTTTTTTCAGCTTGTAATGCCCTAGAATTGCCATGAAAGCAGCGAAAGGAGCCAAAGCAAGAGGAGCTGAGGTGCTCAAACATCGCAGCAGCACCCCGTATTTAAACACCTCTCCCAGCCCTGCCGGTTCCGAACGTGATCCCAGCCAGAGGCAGCTCTTTGCCCAATGCCTTCCTTCAAAATAGAAGCCCAGCAAAGGCTCTGACCTGTCAGCCCCACTAACCATTAATTCATTTTTTTTTTTCAAATCTAAGCGAGCTCTCGGATACTCAGCCCCTCACAAAGGGGGTAAGTCTCTGCCTGGCGTTTTTTTGGAAGGAAAATGTGGCATGCACCTATTTTGTTTCATTCCGTGCCAGGACCTATAAAGTTACTGTGGGCTGCAGCTCCTGCCAAGTTCTAAAGGTGACAGGGCAATGGGCACCCAAAGGACGCTTCTATCAATGCCCTTTTATTTCCCTCTCTTTCCCCTTCCACCGAACCTTTTTTTCTAATAGAATTACTCTTATCTGCAAGTGATTTAAACTCTAAGGTTTACAGAAGATTTAAAGAGTGCGAACACAGTTGGAATGTTTTAAACTAACAGTACAAGTTGCATTTTAAGAAAATAATTAACTCCCAGGGGAGGTGTGGTTCTTGGAGTAATGACAGATTCAAGGCTGGCTTTCCCTATATGGAGTTTCCAAATAATAAAATATCTTCGGTTCCCTACTGGTGTCAGATGAGAACCTGTTAGTGTGCTAGTTGCTGGTGGACTGTCATGGGTTTGGGGGGTTTTTTTCGGTGTTTTTTCTTTTTTTCAGTGGGCCCATTAGTGTTTTAAAGACACAGTGCACAGTAGGTAACCTCCCATGCAAAGCTGCAGCACAAAGCGTTGTAAACGCAGAGTCTGTGTGTTTACAGCCTTGCCCCATCCCTTCTCCTGGCTGAAAAAAAATTAAAAATACAATGTTTTCTTCTTATTTTGCAGCCTTAATGTCTGTTCTTGCTGGGGACTCCTCACAGACACAGACAAGAAGCAGCCCAGTGTAAGTCCCAGTCTCTGCCCACCGGGAGGGGTGACAGGGCACAGCCACCTGCCAGGGCACCAGAACGGATGCAAACCCTCCTATTTTAAAAGGCAAGTGCTCATTGTCGGAGGAAAGCCTGCTAAGAAGATCCAACAATCAGTAACTCCTACTCAAAGCACCTCTCAGATAATTCAGCAGTGCCTCAGCCAGCAAAGATCCCTTGTAGGACACTGCCAGGAGCTGAAATGTTGGGCAGAACCTAAAGTTGATTTTATTTTATCTCCTTTTGAACTGTGGCCACAATAACGGAAGGGAAATGCTGTGGCCTCTCAGGTTCCTGAAGAACGGCACAAAGGCTTAGATAGAGAGGAGAATAATTTCACAAAAAGCAGAATGGTTGGAAGACAACAAGAAGATTCCAAATCCTAAAATGATGCACGTATTGCAAAGCCACATTTTAGGAGCGGCCTACAGCACACACATGGCCCACGCCTTCTCTTTGTAAAGCGTGAGTAACTTAATGGCTAATTTACACAAGGGATTCCCCGCCTGAAATTTAAACCTGAAAATTAAACCTTTTTCTATGACGTGAGTGAGTTACATCTCATCTCGTGTGTACTCAGATCGTTTATTTTGCCCAGTGAAAAAAATCAGAGGGTTATACTAGTAATTTCATAACATTTTGTTACTAAATTCGTGAAACACACACAGCAGTGTGTGCAACTCATGATGCAGATTAAAAGAGCCGCCTGGACTGATGAGTATCAGCCCCATTCCCGTTCCTCACAGTTCTCCTACTCAGGTTTAAGACTCCAGCACCACACAGGCACCAGCCTGTTCTCAGGAACACTCCCAGCCTCTCAGGGACAGCTCTTTCCACAAATTTAATTACTTGCAAAACCTTTGGTCATTAACACCCAACCTAAATTCTATTGCAGGTCACAGGCTATTAAAAAAATGAAGTGTCCGTGCTCCCCAAACAATGATTGGTTTAACTGGAGCTTGGATTAAACCCGAAGCCACAACAGCACAGGAATCCCTTTGCCAATGTCCTCAGCCTGTTTCAACACCTGCTGGAAACCTTAGGAGGGAATTATTTCTTCCTGAGCCTTTCCTTGATGCTCCACAATTCCTTCTCCAAGGCTAGGTCGGACTTGGAGCAACCTGGGGTGGTAGAAGGTGTCCCTGCCCGTGGCAGGGGGTGGAACGGATGAGCTTTAAGGCTCCTTCCAACCCAAACCATCCCGAGATTCCACGATTCCATGCTGTTTTCCATCCCTCAGGCCACTGGAGTGTCTGTCTGGGTGGATAAATGGGTCAAAACTTCTAATTCCCAGGAGGAAACAATGGGAGCCATGTGCCCATTGTCAGTGATGAGCATCACAGAGCTCAGGGGACACCTCTGCTCCCTGAACATTCATTCACCACCTCGGCACGAGACTCCCCAGTGCTGGAGCAGCTTTAGATGCCCAGCACAAGCTCTGTGGGTGGAGGGAGGTGTTTGTCACCTCCCTTGGGGTGGCACAGGCTCCACCAGGGACTCACAGCCCTGCTGCTCCTCACCTTCCTTGCAGATCCCGGGTCTGGCTGTCCTGGAATGAGGCTGGAGAGTGACACGTAACCAAATCCGAGTGTGTGTACTCACAGAGGCGCAGCCCCTGCAGCAGGGATGGTTTATTGCTTTCATAATATTTTCCGGGTTTCGAAACACAAACCACATGTTTAATTTTTTTTTTAAATTTTTTTTTCAAAATTTACACATTGCACTTGCTGGAGAGTTTTCATTCCAGCACCCACAGCCCCAGACCCTTCCCAAAAATGAGGAGAGGGAGGAGAAAGAGACTTCAAGACCTGCTGTCACAGCTCTGGAACAGCCCAAGATCACTGCCCCTCTCCTACCTTGATTTTACAGGGCAATAAAGAGGTAATTTGGATTATCTTGTCATCAAGGAAATCACTGAGATCCCAACAAAGGAGAGAAGTTTGACAGCTTGGTGCACATGGAAGGGGAGAGAGAGCAAAGAGTCAGGAAATGCTCTCAGCCAAGTCCACCTGGGGTGTAAAACCCTTAAAATGCCTTCAGTTCCACCACAGATCAGCCTGAACATGGGCAGAATACGCCCCTCTTAGTGGGAGTAGTTGAGTAGTTGAGGCAAGCCCTAAACTTCCGAGTATTGTTCCAGAATTTTCCCAAATTTTTGAAGCTATCCATTTAAAAATAACACAAGAATTTTTCAAAGCCGAGCTCTCCCATGGATCATCCCTTCAGCAAAACTGAGTTTGCTGATGTTGTGGGTGTTGTAAAAAACAAAGGAATGATTGGGAATCATCTCCTGGAAGCGGAGGCCAATTCCCTCATGGAAAATCAATGGGAATTAGACACACAAGTGCTTTGGAAAACACTGTTAAGTAGCTGTTGCGTCCTTTAAAATCCATCACTCTCCACTTGAGTGTAATGGGTGTGGAACCGAGCCCTGGATGGGAGAAGTGAGGGAAAAGTCCCAAAGCATCTCGTGAATACCCGCACAAACAGGATCCATGCTTCGGAGTCCAAGGGGAACAAGGATCATGGGGTAACATGGGATGTTCCATGCAGGGACAGGCTGGGAATGCTCCTGGAACACTGTGTGAGAGTCACCGAGCCCCTCCCTGATGCCTCTTTATTGGTGCCAAATAAATCCCTGAAGAATGCCATGTATCCATCGTAGAAAATGCTGGTATTGGGCATGCAATGATCAATCAAAATGTCAGGGAGTTCTGTCTGGTGGGACACATTTCAAAGAGCAGGAGCTCCGTGTCCCCCAGGCAGGCCCAGCCCACACCGTGCTCCGTGTTGCCTTCATTAGGACTCATTTTAACGGGATAAAAGGTTAAAAACACACATAAAACTCCCCTGAAGGGCCTATATTTGTGTGTCAGGGCCACTCTAACGTGAGGGCCTATTTTGTTGTGTGTATTTGTGTGCCACTTCCACAGCTACCTCTCTTCGCTCTCATTTCCTCGCAAGACAAAATGTAATTAGCATTTTTTACCAACTCCTGCCACGCTGCAGCACCCCCAGAATGCTGCAGTTGTTGTCAGAGGCACACTCAGATCCCGCAGTGGGAGAAGGCTCCCTGGCAGATGAACAGCATCATCTAGGGGCCAGAGATCAGCACTGGGAATCACACACACGGCCAGGAAACCCGGGGGATCTGCTCCCGAGCAGGCAGGGCACTCATCAGTGAGAGGCCACTGCTTTATTCCTATTTAAAACAACACCCCGTGCAACACCACAAAACCAAAATGCAGCTGAGCTGGTTTAGTGTTACAAATCATCTTTGTTTTGGTGGTTTTCCAGCAGAGTGAAATCACCCTGGACCAAAAAAGCAGCCTGGAGCTTTGCCCTCAGAGCTGGAGGGATGCACACCACCTCTTTTCAGGTTGCAAAACCACAATAACGTCACTGAACTTTCTGAAAAAACCTCTAGAGAAGTGGCCAGGGTGAATTTAAGACACTCGAATTGGAGTTGGCACATCCTGTGCCTGCTCAGTCCCTGTGTCACTGACTTTGTCCCTCAAGGGGACACCGGAATCACCAAGCAAGGCCCAGTCTGGGCCTAAAGGCATCCATAGACATAAATATGACATAAATATAAACATAATTTACATAAATCTGAGGCACAGACACTGAAATCAGTACAAGAATTCCCCTCCTGGGGTCAGCAGGGCCTAAGGTGGCTCAGTACATGAGGCCAGCAGCTCCCAGTGCCACAGCCACAACTCAGTGGCCCTTTGAAATCCCCGTCTCCTGCAAGCTGGAGTTGGACTCTCAAGGCAACAGGTTTCTGTAAAAAAGCAAAATACCCTTAAAAATGGTGATGCTGAACCACATCGTGGCCAGAGGGGAGTGACATTCAATGAAAACTGCAAAAACAAATAAATTAAGGAGCCCATCCTCGGGGGAAAATTCCAGTTTCTTGCTCTTGGACTCACACCCTGTTCTCTGCCAAGAAATCTGGGCTCTCAGGAATTACACGTGGATTAATCTCTGTGAGGCAGGGATGTCCTAAATGACGGCCCATTTTATTGTATGAAATTATGATTTTGAGATGAAATTCTCACCCTGAGACCAGGAACTCCTGCAAACTTCTGCTGACGGGGATCCCATTGTCACAAGTGTGAATTGAGCCGCTTGTCTGCCGTCACCAGTCTGAGATATTTTATGAGTGAGCACTTTTATCACAATAACACGATGAAAAATGCGATTTCCTTGTCTTGTCACAGCAGGGACAAAGGATTTTGCTGGGTAGATGATCATGCTTTTGGAGAACAAAAGCCTCTCAAACATGGTTAATTGACACGTCATGAAATGTGGTGTCCGACAAGCACAGAAACAGAGCGAGCCAATGTCAGAAGTTACTTTTAGAGACTTAAAAATGAGCATTTTCTGCAAGGTGCTGTCAGCTAGAAGCAAAAAAGGCAAGAAACCACACAAAGGAGGGACCTGGGCTCGTGTAAAGCCCAGCCTAACTGTAAATGCTTTGCTAAACTGGGGCTTAACAGAAGAGAAGCTGCTAGAAAATGACCCAAAAAATCAAACTCTGACAAGGTTCTTCCCTTCAGCTTCCCAGCTTGGCCATGGAGTGGCTGAAAGGGGCACTTGAGCTGCTCCAGGAGGGCAGCTCCAGACTACAAAGACACCCTGGGCACAAAGAAAACTGCAGCAGAAGAGTGTTTAATGTCCCTAAACCCACCCCACTAGAAAACAAATGAATGATGAAATAACAGAGGGCCCGACAGGCCCTGCTCCCAAACGCGGAGTTTGGGGCAATCCCTGGCTATTATTTTCACAATACCTTGCATTCATTACTTTATTTAAAAATGGTGTACTGTGTCTGGAAAACAGGAAGTAAGCCATAAATCTCTAGTTTAAAAGCCATCTGAAGCCTGTGGACCAGATATGTTCTCAATCAGTAGTCAGGCAGTAAATAAACATTTATATACAGCAACTGCTCTCAAGCAGCCTGACCTCCGGCTATTACAGGGCACATAAAGAGGAAATTTGTTTAGTCCCATAAAAGCCCAGGCAATATATCAATAGATTATTAAAAATGGAAACAATGTAGGCTAATGGATTATATTGATTTTAATAAACGTAAGTATATGAGATTCAAAGATAAGAGTCAGATATGACATCCTTCCAAGCTCACCTTTCGGGGTATCTCCTAAAATCAGCCAAGCTACAGCTGTCAAGAATAGCAGGGGCTGCTCTTTTTTGCTTTGCAAATCGACGTATTTTTGGCTGAAGGACTTAAATTGGAGGGTTTGCATTTTTATTTCTGGTTGTGAACGATGAACGCAGTCAAAAAATAAAACCTGCACATCTTTTAAGGTCGTCGCCCTCCAGAAAAAAATAAAAATCTCAAGCAATTGCAGGCTCTCCTCAGGCATCTCGGCTGGGACTGCATAGATGCTGCTGGGCTGGGATTTTCAGGATTTGCTACATTTGTGCTATAGCAAATATTGGTGCAGGCGCTGCAGGCTGAATCTCTGGTCCTCTGGAAGCCTTGCAGGGTGCTCAGGTAGCCCCAGCGCATCCCTCTGACCGTTCCCAAGGCTGACACTTGTCTTTATGTTTTAAACAGTTGTGTGCCCTGAACACGTGGCTGGTGGTCACAATCCCAATATTTGCCCACTGCTCGAGTCTCTCTTCTCTCCTCTCTTCTCCTCTGGCTCGGAGAGATCCTCTCCCTTCATCCCCCATGAGCTCAGCATCTCTGTGATAATTAACTCTTGCTTTCAACTCCAGGAGAAGGCTTGTGGGAGAGTCAAACTCTCCAGCCAGGAGTTCTCAGGGATGAGGGAACAGAGAGGAAAAACCAGGCCAGGGCAGGTCAAGTTGCATCAGTGACTGTGACACAACTGTCACAACTGGAGGGAGCTGCGAAGTCACTGAACGGTTCCAAACGTCAGGGGAGGGAAGCAGAGTGTTCTGAATGATAATTGGGTCAATGTGATTACGAGTTTGATTTACCTCAGCACTCAGGCTACGTTAAAGCAACTCTTGGTGCTAAAGAACGGAACAACAATCAAAAACCTAAGCTGCTTTTCCATCGTTTATTCCGTTTGTTTTCCGTCAGCAGCAAGGCCTAAGTGCACACCCCACAATTATTCACTGAAATTCACCCCTCACAAAGATCCTATGAAGTCAATTCAAGTCCCTAATTGTGAACTTCCTTAAAACTTGGGCTAACTCAGCTGTAATCCCTGTGGAAGGTCAGGACACTTCCCTGGGTTAGGGTAAGAACCTGTGCCCTGCCTTGTATCCTACCAGCCAAATGCTGCTTGGAAGAAAATGAGCTCAGGGCTAACCTCAGACACTCCTGAGTTTGGCTGCGCCCCCAGAAGCTGAACACTGATTCCAGAGCCCTCTGCACTGCCCAGGTTTGGTCACATCAAAGGATGTCATATCTGACTCTTATCTTTGAATCTCATATACTTACGTTTATTAAAATCAATATAATAGGAAATTATTTCTTAAGGAAGTATTTCTTACATAAAAGATGGAAAATCAAGGAACCAAATGATTTCCTTTCACTAAATTGCCAGAGAGGAGCAGGAAGTTCTGATCCAAAGGACAGACCTGTCCTCCTCTGGGCTTCACCTGCCTTTGGCATTATTTCAAAATCCTGAAGGAAGATGCCTTGTTCTTATCCTCCACAGGGTTTTAATTAAAACAAGCAAATCCCCGGGAAGGGTTTGGAGCACCAAGAGAGGCTGAGGGAGCTGGGAAAGGGGCTCAGCCTGGAGAAAAGGAGGCTCAAGGGGTGACCCTGTGGCTCTGCACAACTCCCTGACAGGAGGGGGCAGCCAGGGGGGTCGGGCTCTGCTCCCAGGGAACAGGGACAGGAGGAGAGGGAACAGCCCTAAGTTGTACCAGGGGAGGTTCAGATTGGATATTAGGAAAGATTTTCTCCTGGAAAGGGTTGTAAAGCATTGGCCAGACTGCCTAGGGCAGGGGTGGAGTCACCATCCCTGAGGTGTTCCAAAAACATGTGGATGTGGCACTCGGGGATGTGGTTCTGTGGGGAACATGGTGGTGGCACTGGTTTGACAATTGCACTTGATGATCTTAAAGGTCTTTTCCAACCATAATTATTCCATGATTCTGTGATTCCTTCCCTTGCAACAGGAGGGACTAAAAACAGGACCTAGAAAGGTCTCGGTTCCCCCCAAGCCAAATTCAGTGTAATATTTGTTGGGGTGTTTTTTCTGATCACAAACCAAAGGCTGAAGTCTTCATTTGGTGTCAATTGGTTGCTAAAGAAGAAGATATGACTAAACTTACACCAATTTCTCCCACCACTCATTAGCCCCCAGCAGCAGAAATAACACCCTTGCTAAATCCTGAATCCACCACAAATTACTGTAATCTGCAATTATAAACTCCAGTGTTAATGAGCTTTGATTGCCCCTTCTGTGTGATGCCACCTCTAAATGCCACTTATGTTTTACAGCGCCTCGGGGTTACCAGTCTGCCCCGGGGAAGATCGCTAAGAGAAGTCAAATGGACTTTTAGGAACACCTTTGGTGACGGCAATTTGCTACCTGGAAACCAAACACAGCCACGAGGGCCTCACCCTCCCCACGGACCCACATCCCCTCCATCCTCCGCATCCCGGATTTCCTGATCTTTGGGCGGGAGGGCTGGATCTCTTAATTCATGAGAGCGGCATCTGAATTTTTCTGCTTGACCTTTAATCAGCTGCGTTTTGGGAAGCCTCGGAGAGGCCTAATTGTGGCGTTTGAGCTCTTCGGGGATAACGCGCCTCGCGGAGCAGCGCTGAGGGCAATAAACAGCTTTTACAAGAGATTAAACGCCCAAGCAGAGCCAAAGCATTTAGATAACTGCAAAAGCCATTTATTGACGCTGCTCTGATGCCCAAACCCACCTGTCTCAGAGAGAAAAAAGCAGCAAAACCCCTCTCACAGCCATTCCTTGTCTCCCTTCCTAAGAGTTCTCTGTGCTTTTCCCCCAGTTATATTCCTTCAGCAAATCCAAATTACTTTTTTCAGGTGGTTTGCTTAAGAAAGAAAAGCGAAGCTCTGAGGATGACTGAGAAATGTTATTTTCAGACAGTGGATTCAATTGCCATAACACGGGAAATATTTGACTCAAATCAAAGCTGGATTTGTCCTTCCTTGCTGTCTTGGGGTGACTTTACGCTGTTGTGTGCCCTGTCACCGCTCTATGCCCAGATACGATCCTGAGCCTTTCTGTGCCTTTAAAACTGGGTGCAAGAGAGAGAGAGAAAAAAACTGAGTGAACTTTTCAAAACAGTTTGTGCTTCAAGGACACAGAGATTAGCTGCTGCTGCAGCAGCGAGAGGGGAAGAAGCACCTTCTTGCTTTTCAGCCAGCTTTTCAGCTGCTTTTCTCTGGACAGAGAGAGAGACAGAGAGTTGAACCTCGTTTTCTTGGAACTTTGTTTTTTTTTTTTCCCTTCTTCTCTTCTGGACTGTTTCAACATCAGAACACATCGGGAGAGTTTTCCCCCGAAGGCCCGGAGGTGGGCCCACCTCGACCCAGCTCCCAAGAGGAGAGAGACCACACCCACAGAAGGACTCTAACATCTTCCCAGGTTTCTCTCCAGAGGGAGAGGTTTTATTATTTAGCATTATTATCCTTTTCCTGTGTGTTCATTAAATAAATAGGTTTTCTCCCTTCACTTTCCTCCAAGGAAAATCTTTTTTTCCCCGAACCTGGTGGGGGAGGAGTGGCTGTAATCTGCTTCCCTTTGAGGAGACGTTCCTTTTGGACATTTCCCTGAATTTGGGCCAAACCGGCACACTTGCTCAGCAGCAGCACTGATCCAATCCATCAGAACAGACCTGGAATGTCCAAACCAAGAAGTGACAGGAATATTCGGGGTGCTTGGGGAGCCAGCGGACCCAATTATCCATGGATTTGGGGAGTAGTGTTAAAAAACTGGTGGGAAAACACGAAGAGAAGCTGCTGTAGAAAGGAGGGAATGAAAGACCAGGGAAATCTGATTGAATTTCTGTGTTTCACCAGGCCGGACTCCCAGCAGTTGTGAGCAGCAGCCTCTCAGCTGAGGTTCCCTCAAAACCCCACTTTTCCCCTGGGATCATTTAACGCTGCCGAGGGAAGGGAGGAGGTCAGGGAAGTCTCTCAAAGAGCTTCAGCACCTGCAGTGTCACACCCATGGAGGGTGTCCCTACAAGATCTGGGTCTCGTTCCTTCAAGATGTCATGAATCAAGTCCAAAACAGATGGAAAAACTGAATTTCCTCCCTCTCCCAAGAGCTCTAGAACAAAAATTGGGTTTTTTTCTTTTTTTATCCTTTTTTCTTTTTTCTCCTATTTTTTTCTCCTTTTTTTCTTTTCTTCTTTTTTCTTTTCTTTTTTCCTCTTCTCTTTTGTCTTCTTTTTTCTTTTTTCAGTTCTTTTTTCTCCTTTTTTTCTCCTTTTTTCATTTTTTGTCTCCTCTTCTCCTTTTACTCTTTTCTCTTTTCTTTTCTTTTCTTTTCTTTTCTTTTCTTTTCTTTTCTTTTCTTTTCTTTTCTTTTCTTTTCTTTTCTTTTCTTTTCTTTTCTTTTCTTTTCTTTTCCTCTCTTGTCTTTTTTCCTCATCTTCTTTTTTTCTCCTCTTTTTTCTCTTTTTTCCTCTTTTTTCTCCAACCACCCCCCTTTTTTCCCCCTTTCTTCTTCTTTTTTCGTTTTTTTCTTTTATCAGTGCTTCTAAATTCCAGCCATCAGACTTTAAAACTGACAACCAAAAAGTCTGGACAGCCACAGGAGCTCAGTATAAAATGTTCCCAGTGTTGTCCCTCCTGGAGTTTAACTCAAAGGGAACCTTTCCTGGGTGGAAGCAGGAGACCCAAGGCAGGCAAAGATGCTGAGCGTGTTTGAAGTTCACAGGGAAGAAAGAAAAACAAACCATTTGTGCCGTGTGTAATTGTCTCTCCCGCGACAGATAATTCCCAGGAAACACCGACACAGGGAACCCAAACCCAGCACTGCTCCCAGGAACAGAGAATTCCCAGAGATATCCAGAGCAGACAGCCTGGACAGGAGTCAGGAATCGGCTGCCTGGGTTTACACCTTCATCCTGCTTCCCGTCGGGATGTTCCCTGTCTTTCCAGGGAATGGTCCCGGCCCCGAGGCTGCCAGAGCTCCAGGAGCGTTTGGACACCGCTGCCAGGGATGCCCAGGGTGGGATTGTTGGGGTGTCTGTGCAGGGCCTGGAGCTGGACTGGATGATCCTGTGGGTCCCTCCCAGCTCAGCATATCCTGACTCTATGACTCTATGATTTAATTCAGATTTTTCTGCATCCCCACCTAGCGCTGGAGCTGCCTCAGTGTGCGTGTCCCAGGAGGTGACACAGAAGGACAGCACAGGACAGGACAGAGGAGACTGAGCAGCATCACCTGGGCCTGGAACTGAACCACCAGGCCCTGCTCAGCAGGTGCCCTGAGCTGCTCTCGTGTCATTAAAAGCCGCTAAGCGGGACCCAGGAGCCCAGCACTGGAGGGGAATGTTAAAGTGTTATTATGAAAAAGTTGCTAAAAAAAAAACAACTCAGGAACAAGAGGAAGGGCTGTAGCACTTCAGTTTTCTGAAGATGTATGGGAGAGAAGAACGAGAAACTCCAAGGAACCAACACCTGAGATTTTCTTTTATCTAAAGTACAACCAGTTAATCCCAGGGTGGGATTGTTGGGGTTTCTGTGCAGGGCCAGGATTTGGTCTGAAGGATCTTCGTGGGTTTTTTCCAGCTCAAGATATTCCATAATTCCTGCTCTACCAACGCCTGATGTCCCTCCAGCTACCAATGTACTGGGAAAACCAGGATATTGCTGAGTCCCACAGAGGAAAATATCTCCTGTATGTGGCAGAGGGAATGAGATGCTCAAGTAAATGCATTTCCTAACTTTCCTCCCACAAACCCCACCTGCATTTACCCTCCAGACCTCTGGGAAATTCGTCTTCCTTTCACAGGTTCCTGCCAGTCCGTCACAGCCAGGAGAGGAGAATTAATGCATCTCCCACATGAGTTAAGTACATAAACTGTCACGAAATATTAACACAGATATGAAGCTATTAGAACAAACCCCACTCCACAAACAGACTCCAGATAGGGGCAACCGAGATAACAGCAGAATAAAAGGACGCATTAAAGTTATATCCCTTTAAAAAATTAAACAAATCACTTTGATAGCGACAGGCACTTCAGAAAGCTTAGCTGGGGAGTCTGAGGGCAGTCAATAAGGCAGAGCTAATTGGAGAACAAATTGACATTCATAAGCTGGCGTTGAACAGGGCCACGGTAAACAAGGTAATAGAGAGTTAATGCAGGGAACAAGGGCGGGGAGCAGGAGCCATCCAGCCTCAATAATGGAAAGGGCCCAATTGAGCAAATTCGAAGTGCAAACACTCTGATCTCAGCCTGCTTAGCAGGGCTGGCCCAGCAGCTCCGGGCCCTAATAGACTCGTTCGGGTTGTTGTCTTTAGAGAATGAGTGTGTCAACTGAAAACAGCCACCAGATCTCCATAATGGCAAATGAATCCGGGTTACGGAGAGCAGGCTCTGATAAGGCTCAGGTGGGTAAATACTGAGGGCTGCTTGGCACTGAGGGCTGGCCGAAATAACAGCGAGCAATCAGCCACTGCTGGAATAATGGGGCATTAGCTTAATATCAGAATTGCAAGGAGTCAAACCCAAAGGAGCCACTGGAGTGAGGCTCTTCCTTCCGCAGAGGCCTCTCGCTCCCCGAGGGGAGCTGCTCTCTGCAGGACAAAGCGAATCTGGGAGGGTTTGGGACCTCTTCCTCAGCCAGCCACAGGTATGAACACTGAAAGGCTCATTAGAATTGTGTAATTTCATATTTCACCATGTCCTGAGCTCTCCTGATGCTTCCCGCCAGCATCATTCCCTCTGGATGCACCAACGCCTAAATCTCAGCATGGTAGCCATGCTCCCACAAAGTTGTTTTGTGGGCCAGGGGCTCACCACAAGTTATCGTGACACTGCTATTGCATAAAAATGGCACAATCTGGCCCTTAGAAGGTTTTTAGAGCCTTTTATTTCAAGTGCTGGGAGGATTTGAGAACGCTGAGTGGAACAAGCAGAGAACTTTCTCACCTTTCACCTGCCTGGTGGCACAGCTTTAGGTCTAGGATGGGACAGGAGACAGAGAATAGGGAAAGCCAAGGCTGGAGCTCCAGAGGTGAGTTTAATTCTCTGACTACAGGCCTTCAGATATAGAGACTGTGTTCATTCGAATCAGTTATGAATAAAAAAATGATTAGATAATCAGAAAGTTCTCCACCTCTCAGCAAGGATCATCTCTCCCACATCTCACCAGAAAGCCGAGGCCTGATTTGAGAAGCAGAAGTGAAATATTAGCTGTTAAAGTTTCCATCAGGTTTCACGCTCAAGGATACTCAACCAGCTTGTGGAGTGGTTCCAAAGGGGGCTCGTTATCTGCTCGTGTACAGCCAGTTTTGGGTGCCTTCATCCGAATCGCACATCAACCAAACATCTTCCAGCATTACTCAGCTGAGAATTCCTCTGCCCTCCGCCCCAGAGGTGCTGGGATGTGCCTAAAGTCTGAACCCAGTCCAGCTGGAAGGACCAGGAGCAGGCCCCCACCCAGGCAGGAGGTGCACGGATTTACCATCAGGCAGCTACTACTGGGTTACACCTCGGCCAGACCTCCTCATCCTCAGCCCTGGCGTTCAGCCACCCCTGCAACAGTTAACAGTGACAATTTCCACGGTGTTTCAGGCCTTTGGGCTAAAATTAATGAAGTCCAGCCATCACCAGCTGTGCTTTTTACTCCTTTTTAATCCATCAGTGTTACCCCAGCGTTTAAAGTCTCCCCCGGCCCACGACTGGTTCCCTCTGCCCTCCCAGTTTGGACCAAAAGGACAGCTGATCCTGGCTGTACAGCTTCCAGGTTTTTCCTTGGATTTACTGGGGGCCTGCAGCGAGAAGACACTTTGCAGGGGTTGGTGCTGATCCCCAAACGCCACCTGACAAGGCCAGGATCTCCAATTCCCTTCGACACATCGGCGCCTCTCGACACCCTTGGCCAGGAGAGCCTTGGAGCACTCAAGGAGTGATTTTTTTGACCTTGCTTCATACAGATTAATCCAGAACTGCCAGTATTGGGCTGCACAGGATTTTCTGCACAGTTACCTCCCGTTACCGTCTCTCGCAGAGGCATCTTTGTGGAACGTCTCTCGATTTCCTCTCAATTCCGAATTCTACACCCGGAATTCAAGGCTACTATGACACAAATAAGCAACTCTGCTGCTAAATGTGACCCATTTTTAGTATCTTACTGTGCTTCAG
This sequence comes from Rhagologus leucostigma, assembly GCA_013397725.1. Classification (NCBI taxonomy): domain Eukaryota; kingdom Metazoa; phylum Chordata; class Aves; order Passeriformes; genus Rhagologus; species Rhagologus leucostigma. The sequence continues at coordinate 463,614 of VZTD01004913.1, forward strand.
ATGTTAAATCTCTTTTTTAATCCCATTGCTCTGATTTCAATTACCACCTTCAGCACCATTTTCCTTGTTTCCACCCCAATTTTTTTTGTTGCGGTTTGACTGTTCATTTTTTTTTCCCAAACCTGACATATTTCCTCATTGCCCTCCCTGCTACACATTGTACAAACTGTCTTCCCCAAAGCCTTTGCTCTTCAGAAACCTGGCTCCCCTCCAATCCCAATTTAGCCCTCGAAGACTCTCAAATATACCAACAAGCCACTTTTTTTGTCATCAACGAAATATTTGTGCTCAGACAGCCCTCGAAATAGATCTGGGAAGATTCTTAGCTATGTCTATATTAGGGGGCACCAAACCAGAAGGGATATAATAAGCAGCAGCTTTTTGCAAGTGAATAGGCAGCTTTTTTTTTTTCCCCTTCAGGCAATCCAGAGCTGGATTTGGGATACGGGATGAACAGCCACACCACTGATAAAAATAAAGACTTTTGCAGTGCTGGAGATGCGTTTCCTTGGCGTGAGGACAACCTCCAGCACGGAGAGCTTTCCCACAGACTCCACTGTACATCAGTGATAACCTCATTTATTTTTGCTGCCATCCAAGGTGCTTGCAAGGCCGATATTGATCGTTGTCTGAGTCTCTCAAAGCCTGCAAATTAACTGACTGCACAGGGCTGGAGCCAGGCAGCCCGGCTGTGAAGGATGTTTCCTCCAAAGCATTGGCTCACGTAATTGATGGCAAGAGTTTCCCTTTTGCCTGGTTGCCGCTCCGTGGAGTGGGAGCGGCAGGAATTGCGTGTCTTCCATCGCTAAGTGACAGCCAAGATGCAGCAGATGCTCGCTGGGGTTTGATCCCTTCTGCAAACAAAGGATAATTTCCTTTATAAGCAACCTGGCTCGTAAGGAATTGTGTGGGATGTCGGCTCAGAGTTCCTTCCCCCAGCGGACAGGACACCCAGAGCCCCCAGTGGAACTCAAGGTGACAATCTGGCCTGTGTGGAGTAGAGGCACCCCTAAAATGAGAGGTAACTCCCTTAAATCAGTTGCTACAACTGGGATACACCCCCTAGTAAGGCACCAGAGAGAGAGCAGTTTGTAACTGGAGCTCACAGAATCACCAGCGTTGGAAAAAAACTCCCAGATCATCAGGTCCCAGTGTCAACCCAGCCCCACCACCGTGTTCACTATTACACAGCGTCCCCCAGGGTCACATCCACACGTTTTTTGGACACTTAGAACCCCCTGAGCTGGAAGGGACCCACGAGGATCACCCACTCCAGCTCCTGGCCCTGCACAGACCCCCAGCCATCCCACCTTGCGCCTCAGAGCGGTGTCCAGGGACCACTGAGGCACTGCTGCTGGCTGGGCACAGCCAAAAGAGAGCCCGGAGGTTTAGCCGGACATCCTCCACACACAGGCAGCTCAAGAAACACCAAAAAATGCCTAGCGCGCACCAAACGATCCTCACCCGGGGAGCCTCCCTTCAAGCTGATGGTGAAACAAGCAGAGGTTAAGAAGTGAGAGAGGCGACTCTCTGTAGGTAGTTCCAGGCAGAAGGTTTTATTCCGGGTGGAAGAGGCCTGACGGAACAGAAACAGGGTGTCAGCAAGCGAGGATTTTGGGGTTACCAGGAGTTTTATAGCGGGGATGGAAAGGCGGGGATAAGGGATACAACCAATGGGATTTTTGATGGAAGGCAGGGTTGAGGACAAATGAACCAATGGGAACAATACGTAGGAGGGATTTAGGGAAGGGTCCAATGGGGTGTCGAGTACGACAGAACTTTCCAGAACTAATACATATTTACTTAGGGAGATGAATATACATGCATTCATGCATAAAACAGGGCGGGGAAAATATTAACCTATCTGGGGAGAATATGTAAATCTCAGCCTAGGGGAATTATGGTCTCTCACCCTAGCTGTGTGAGGAGATCAGATCTCAGTGCTGGCGCCTGACCACCATGGGTTGGACCCAGTGCTGTTACCAAGGATCGAGATGGTTTTGGCCACCTGCACCACCACAGACCGTGACTTCACCACTTCCCCGGCAAGCCTGTTTCCAATGCTGGACAAGACTTTTTGTGAAAAAATAACTTCCTAATATCTCATCAAAACCTCACCAGCACAACCTGAGGTGGATGATCAGCCCCAGCTTTCTAAGAAGCTTCTTTCTCACCCAAAACCTGAGGGCAAAAACCACCCAGTGGTCACTCAGCCCACTGCACTGACGGGACCAACACAGCTCCTTTCATCTGCACCACTCCTCCATCAGCACCTTGAACTGGGGGGAAAAAACTCCCAATATTATCAATATGGGCAGGGAGCTTCTTCCCTCAGAGCCCGGGCTGCGACAAAAAGCTTTCACCCCAAATAAATTTTAATTTAGCAGACTTCCAGATGGGCTTGTGCCTGGGCACAGCCACCCTGCCCCGGCTGGAGGCTTTAACGAGCTTCTGAAGACAGTTGCACACAACAGAGCTGGCACTTAATGAGCCTGTTTGCTCTGGGGCTGGGGGGAGAGCAGCAGAGAGGCAACTGTTGGGAAAGAAAGAAATGCACGGGGATATAAAAGATGTCGAGGTTTATTTTAGCCAGAGTTGGAGTCAGGGCTGCATAGGGGCAGCTCATTGTTCTGTTTTCATAAAGTCATTTAAGTAGCAAATGGCCCCTGAAACTGATACTCTGATTTGAGTCATGTTGGAAGACATATTGAATTAATGATGCAGGTGTGGGTTGTTGTTCCAAAAAACTTTTTTATAGCAACGGTGGGAGAGGAGAAGGTGGAGGGGGGAGGGGGGGGGAAGTTAAATGAAAAGATTTGGTCTATGTTATGTTTTTCTAATATTTGAATTTTAGCTAAGATTACTCTTTCTCCTCTCTTTAATATATTGTTTTAAATAAAAAATGCTAATAAATCTTGAGAGAAATATGTCATAGCAGAGTTTAAAAACTGTAGTGCAATATATAACAGTTCATAAAATATTCTATTCAAATAGCCAAAATTGTGGTGCATTTGGACCAGAAGTAGTTAACTGCAGGAACAGCATTTTATTAGCTACTAAAATTAAGAAAGAGTACTGCTGTTTCACAGCCAGATAATTAAGTACCGTTTTCTCTTTTTTAATACTATAAAATTAAACTTCCTGTTTAAATGGCCTGGTGGGGACTGTAGGCAAAGGGTCGTCTGATGAGCCCTCGGGGCAAATCCAGAAACACAACATAGCACTTATTCACACAAGGCTTTAACAGGGTGGAAAACACTGATTGAGGGGGGAAAAAAATGCTGCAGTAAGCGAAAAATTGCAGGTCGTAAATCAGAGATCCATTTTTTCACATCATTTTGGCTAATCCATTAAATCTCGGCGCAAAGGAATCTATCAGAAACAGAAGCCACGGCCTTGGGTTCCCTGTCTCCAGATGTTATTAAAAGTGTATGAGCAGTGAAAGAACTCAATTAAAGCCGGAGCACTGATGAGATGTTCCAGCCACGCCAGGCCCACCAACCTCTGCTGGCTCCTCTTCCATCAGGGACAGTGGTGCTAAGCCCCTTTTTCCAAAGGGATTTCACTCCCCACTTCATCGGGCGACAAGGTTTGCTCCGTGTTGTTCTAAAATATGAGTTTTTTCTACTCAGACTCTGAAGTTCTGCCCCAAGTTAATGTCAGTAGCAGAATCACACGTAGGTTAACAACCTGGAGTAGCTGCACCTCTTACACCCAACAATCTCATCCTGCTGTGGGTCTGTAGGCTGCAAGATTATTCCTGTTTTGGCTGAGGAGCACAAATACTGCAGGGAATCATCCCAACTTTGCAAACATCAACCCCAGTCCTGACCATCTCTAATCCCACAGAGAACTCACGGGGTGTAAATGAAGGATTTCTGGACAAAGCAGGTTAGACTTTCCCCGTGAACCCCTCAGCCTCTGTTTCTGGAGGTTGCAGGGTGGGGTTGACTGGTCACATCTGATGTGAAACCTGCACCTCCCAAGGAGCAGAGGCCCTTCGTCCCTAGGGCCGCTTTCCTGTCCCTCACACCAGGAATCTCCATACCCAGCGTGTTCTGACATCCAAAAAAATCCAGCACACTGTCAAGTCCCTCGTTCCAGCTGCAGGTTACTTTCTGTTTAAGGCTGGAGGTTGAAATCACCCGAGAAGGTTTCTTAAATCATAAAATATTGTCTTTGGTTCTACCAAACCCACGTGCAGCTGCTGCTGCTCTGCTCGGTGCGTTATTAATTACAATAAAATGCTTCCAAACACCGCCAAATTGCTAAAAGGAAGAATAATGTTATGGTTAAGGCAATTCATTGGGATTTGGGAGATTCAGGATCATTCCTTCCTTTGCAGAGGTGTCCTTGGGACGCAGTTTGGAGAATTCATCCCCACCACAGGTGAGCACCCAGGTGAGCAGGTACCTGGTGTAAACTACTCACTGAACTGCTTAAAGACTTCTGCACCACCTCGTGGGAAGGAGGAATCAGCTCTGTGCAGAAAAGAGGGTGGTTCCAATTCATGAAGAATTCTAGGATTTTTTAATTCGTGGGGTTTTAGGCAAGAGCAAAATTCCGAAATAGCAAAATCAATTAGGTAATTTAAAACCCAAATGGATGGAAATATTCTATTACATCCAAACTTTAGCCCAGTTTCAAATTTCTAATGGGGTTATGTTCATTCTACATGAAAATTTTTAGGAGAAATCCCTGAAAATCCAGAGTGACACTTGATAACAGCATGACCAGGATTTCCTTTATTCTGCTACAGCTTTTTTTTTCCTTCTGAAACAAAAATTCAGGAAGATCTGACTGAGCTCTGTGAAGCATTTGGATGCAGCACGGTTTTGGCAACATTTCTGTGTCTCACCAGAGCATCACATTTGGGTTGCAAAAGAAATTCTGAGCAGCAAGTGGGATTTGTTTTGCTCAGATTCCCTCCACTGGGGGGAAATTTAGGATCCGCTGGATCCCTGGAATCTTGACAGTGCAGAAACCTCGAGAGCCTGAAGGAATGGGTTGATTGGGGTGATTTTTTTTCCCAAGGCAGAAGAAAACAGGGCATAGTTGGTGCCAATTTTGTTGTTTCCCTGAGATTTAGGTAGGGCTCACCCGGCCAAGCATCCCTTAATTCCCTCAGGAGACACAACAAAAAATTTTCATGGTGTTTTTCCTTAGAGAAAGTGAAAATTAAGAAAGACACCCAGCATTCACCAGCTCTGCCACAAGCAAAACAACATTTAGACCCCAGGGAATGTGTCCCGTTGGCAAGCAGCAATTCCTGCTGGAAGGAACCAATTTTCAGTTTCCCAAACAGACAAAGCCAAGACAAAACAAAACCTCCTCCTTGCAGAGCCCCGTCCCACACGCTGAGCCCACACAGCGCCGGGGATGCCCGGAGAGCTCAGCCAAGTGTCATTGCCAGGGAAGCTCTAGCAGCACCCAAACTCCTGCTTTAACTTTAGGTGGGTGTTTTTGGCCCTCCTCAAGCATCCCAATTCCCCAACCCCAATGGGAGCTGTGGAGCTTTACTGGGGGCTTTGCTCACAAAATCCTTTGGTGCATTCCGGTAACGCAACACCACATCTTCATCGGGAAATCCATCTCGGCCCTTAAAGGGGAAAATCGAGTCTTTTATGTCGCTATTAAGGCTGAGCAAAGCCCAGTTATCGGGTTTCACCCCTCCGCTCTGCTGGGGCCGTGCATCAGATTGCGCTGGAGATAAGCCCCGAAATTCCGGGATCCCCTCGGAGCATCCCGAGCGCAGCTCCCGGGGAGAGACTAAACACTGCAAACTCTCCCCAGCAAAGCAGTGCTTTGCATTAGGGCAATAATAAACCACTGGGAGAAGGGAAAAAATCACCCTCTGTAGTGTTTAGTCTCATTTAATCTAATATTGGTGGCTAATGGGCTCTGATCTAGTGTGTGTATGCAAGGAATTCCTTCCAATCGGGCCGGCTCTGAGCTCAGCTTTTGCATTTCGTTTGGAGCGCTCAGCACTGGATACCTGAGGAGGTCACTGAGAGCTGCTTTTAAATCAAATATCCAGAGCTGGAAACACACAGGTTATAAACCAGCAATCTGAGATTTTATTTATTTCCTATTAACTTTAAAATTATAGGAAGCATAAAAAGATGGACACGGCTGTAGAAGGGGTAAATGTTTAGGAAAAGGCATCTTTAAGTTCTCCTGGACTTTCTATTTATTTACTTTTAGAAAGCCTCAGGACACACCATAAATGTAAAGCCTGTGTTAAGAAGGTCTGTGAGAATTAGTAAGTAGCAGAACACCTTCCAGATTATTTTTTGCTGAATTTCAAACGTTTTAGACAACATTAAAAACCACCGAGTTAGGGAAAAATAAATTATTTAGGCTCCTTGGTAAGAGCCACAACTGCTTTTATCCAAAGGAGCATCCTCCCATCCCAGGTGCTAATGAGACCAGTGAATGAGACTCTCTCACATTTTCCTCTCCCACAATTTCACACATTTATTTCGCTCTGCACTCAGATAATCCCCCCCTCCCCACTTTAATTCCCACAGTTCTCAGCTGTATTTAGCTTTGTCACATCGCAGTCGCCAATGCTGCACAGAGCGTTGAAAATCTAAGTTGGTTAAAGTCACTATGTTTTTAATACTTTGAGCAGCCTTTTGGATGTAATGGGTCACGTGGAGCACTGGAAATACAGTGTTGGGAAATCATTGCTGAAATTGCCACAAAGATCATAGACCGAAAGTGTAACAGAAGTAGAATAAAGGGATTCAAGGAATCGTGTTTTACATCCCCCTAATTTTGAATGAGATTATCCAGATTTGTGACCGGTTTGATTTAACAACGGATTAACAGCAGGAGGAAATATCCAACCTGAGGCTGGCTGTACTTTACGACACTGGAAATATTTGTATCTCTTCCTCTCCCCTTTCCGTAGTTGTAAGTGGTGTTATTTTCATCCAAGAATTCCCTGAAAATCACTTTCTCTCACCATTCCCCAAATGGTTTCAGAAGCCAAACCCTCCCAGGGTGCTCCCCCAGGCAGAGAGGCTGAGCTGAGGTTTGGGGGCTGCTGAAAATTCAAAGTTTGCTTCCAATACAGAAAAGTTCAGACAGACTTTCAGTGAACCCCAGACAAATTTCAAGCCCCCAAACCACACGGGCTGGGTGTGTTTCAGCGTGGAATTTTAGGGTTCATTAGCACAGTGAAAAGACCCAAGAAATGGGCTGAAATCCCTGAAACCTGGCCCAACCTCCTCCCACACTGCTCTAGCCCCTACCTGCCCAGGTGAAACCCATTTCTCATCTTTTTAAACTCCATTTTTATGGTGCAGCCGCACTCCCCTCATCCCTGCTCTCCTCGGTGCCAGGCAAGCAGAGCAGGAATCTCTGCATGAGACGCCCTAATTGGCAGCAGAGCCCCGGCCCGGCCGACATCTGCAGCTGGTTTTGGTGATAATAAATCAGGGCTGGGGGGTTCGGTGTGGCGAGCTGCCAGGGAGCTTTCCTTCCCCCGGTTAGCCAAGAAATGGGAAGACAACAGCGAGGACTGGGGCAGCTCTGGCTGGTTGGAGAGGGGGGAAAAAACCAATTTGATATTATCCGTAACCAGCCACGAGCCTCCGCTCCGAGCTTTCCAAGAAAACAAGCTGGGCCAGACAGCCAACGCCTTTCTTTGTCACCGAGCAGCAACTTGTCCAGGAAACCTCAGAAACATCATTAAAACAAGGGCACAAACACTGCAGCAATTGCTTCCCAGGACTGAAGGTCCCTGCCCCGGCCCTGGGAGGGTTTGGGAGCTGCCCGGGCTCTGTGTGCGCTGTGATCACCCGACACTCACTGCAAACACCTCCGCAGGTACGTTTGCAATCAGGTTGGATGCTCGAACGCTGGCTCTCTCCAGATGCCTGCAGCACCGACAGCTCAGCCCCTCACTCGAAATCCAGGTCGAACAGAAACCCTGGATGTGAGGTAATCCCCGTTCCGAACGGGGAAATTCAGACTGGGGAAAAGAAATAATAACCAAAGGCTGGAAGAGTTGGCTGAAACCACTAAGAGAACAAAATTTGTAGCTGACAGAACTGTTAATTTAGATGTTGCTGAGTCTTTCCTGCCGAGCCTGGCAGCACAGTTTTGGTACTCAGTTTTGGGGGGAGCTTTTTTAAAACCGGATTGCTGTGGCATTGAGGGATGGAGCAGAGGCCAAGGTACGGAGCTCTGCTTGTGGCACATCCACACCAGTCATGGAGCAGAAACTGCAGGCTCTGCCCTCTGAGGTGGCTGGTGCTGTATCGGTTCACCTTGGCAGATGATTTACAGTATTTCCATCCCCAAAGAGAACCAAAGCCCTGCCTCTCCACACCAACCCTCTCTTTGCACTGGGGCATCTCTACACCCTCATATATTTGAGTCATTTTTGGATCTTCATTCACGCATCACATCCAAGTCCCTCCCAGTCCTTCCTTCAGCCTTTCCCACCTCACAGTGCCGTCTCCTGTTGATAAAAATTCCCTTTCCAACTTCAGCTCCCCCCCGCAGCCTCCACTGCTCCAAGAGTTGTCTTCCCTAGGAAACATCCACCTCATTTACAAGGTCACAGTTATTTTAGCCTGAATCCAGTTATGCAAGAAACCACTCCCTCTCCAGTGCCAAATCCCTACGGAACGGTGACAAGTGGTTATCTCGTGTGAGGATTCAGTCCTCCAAAGACAACAATAATAATTAGCACAATTAAGAATGCCTCTGATGCCACTTGCAACAACCACAGGCAGGTATTGCACTGCTTGGAAGTGGTGATCCATATTTGCCAGTGGGATATCTGGAAGCAAGGATTCCTGGAGCTTATTTAAGCTTTAAAGCCCGTGGAAGGAGCAGTGCACAATATCCTGTTCGAAGGCATTTCTAATTTAAATTAATGACCTGAAGGGTATCTCGAAGCAATAATGATCTTATTGTACCAAATCCCGCCATAGCTGAGGTGAATTCTAAATTCCTCGGGCTGATTCCGTGGTTAACGTTCCAAATCCCAGCTGTCCAACTCGGTGGTGGCAGTTCCAGGAGCAGATTAGATGAAACCACACAGGCTGTCTTCAGCCTCCCTGCCTGGACTGGAAAAGGCCGGGAAAAAATATTCTCCTCGGTCAGTGGGAAGCAGAGAAGCCCTGGGGGTGATGAGTTTGGAGTCCTCGTTTTCTCCAGGCACTTTATTCCCAAAATTTTGCTTGGAAGAGATGCTGGAGCATCCAGCTACCGGGTAGGAAGGGGAACTCACCACCAAGGTGAGAAGTGCTCCTCTCAAAGACACCTGGAGGGTTGTCACTGACTTTATAAAAAGCACAATTGGGCTAAATGAGAAAAATGCCCATTTTTCTCCTAAAACTCCCAAAAATGCCGTTTTCTCCCGAAACTCCCCCAAAATGCCTATTTTTCTCCTGAAACTTCCCAAAGTGCCCATTTTTCTCATGAAACTCCCCAAAAATGCCCTTTTTTCTCATGAAACTCTCCAAAAATGCCAATTTTTCTCCTGAAACTCCCAAAAATACTGTTTTCTCCCGAAACTCCCCAAATATGCCCATTTTTCTCCTGAAACTCCCCAAAAATGCCCTTTTTTCTCCTGAAACTCCCACAAAAATGCCCTTTTTCTCCTGAAACCCCCCCCAAATGCCCATTTTTCACCTGAAATTCCCCAAAATGACGTTTTCTCCCGAAACTCCCCAAAATGCCCATTTTTCTCCTGAAACTCCCAAAAATGCCCATTTTTCACCTGAAATTCCCCAAAGTGCCCATTTTTCTCCTGAAACTCCCCAAAATGCCCATTTTTCTCCTGGAACTCCCAAAAATGCCCATTTTTCTCATGAAACTCCCCAAAATGCCCATTTTTCTCCTGGAACTCCCAAAAATGCCCATTTTTCTCCTGAAACTCCCAAAAATGCCCATTTTTCTCCTGAAATTCCCAAAAATGCCCTGTTTTCTCCTGAGACTCCCCACAAAATGCCCATTTTTCTCCTGAAACTCCCCAAAACGCACCTTGTGCACAGCACTGCTAACAGGCAGGGTCGCTGTGGTGCTGGTGACGAGTTGCCCATTTGTAAGTCCATACGTCACCCGTAAACAGAACCCAGGAAAAAAGAGGTGGATGAAATTTCCCTTTGAAAAGGCAGGGACCCAGATTGCCCCTAAAAAGGGGCTTTCAGCAGCTGAGAAAAGCAGGCTGTGATTTCACTCACGGGCCCGAGCGCGCGTGAAGCCCCAGGGCAGGACTTGCATTTCAGGCCTGCTTCACGGACAGGAGAACACAGACCTTCCCTGCTGTACAATCCAATTTCTGCACAGATATTTGATCCATTTTCTCAGGTTTTGCCGTTTTTTTAGTCCGTCCGGGATGCCGTAAACGAAACATTCGGTCCAAGCACGGCTCGGTTTTAAGCTCTACATGTATTGTTAGCATTAGGTTTTGTGCTCTGCTGTGATGTTCAGCGACGTGCCAAGGTGTAAAATGGGACTCACTAAAGGTGTTAAAATCCACAATCCATTTCCAAGTGGAATCTCCTCAGGTTTATCGTTGGGATACCTGAGTGGGAGGAAGTCAGTGTTTGCTTTGGATTTGTTTGAACCCCTAAATCAAACCACAGCTCGAACCTTCTCCGTCCACGCGGCAAAAAAAACCCCAAAAACCTAAAACAAACAAAATGAAACAAAACCAAAACAAGCAAAACAAAACAAAAACAACCAAAAAATCCACAACAAAAACAAACAAACAAAACCCCAAAAAACCAAACCAAACAAACAAAAAACCCAAAAAAACCCAAACACACAGCAAAACACCCCAATCCCACTGTTGCAAGTGTAAGTAAATCACCAGATCTTCATAATGAATTATTAAGAAGGGCCTTTTAAGAAGAGGAATGGCTGAGCTGTAGCAACTCTGGGTATCATCACCCTACAGGACATTCCAAAATCAAGTAGAAACCTCGTGCCCAACGTGCTCCAACATGGAATAAAGTCAATATAAGGGGATACTGGTCCCTACTGGTATTGTCCTGCTGCTAATGGGCAATTTATTCCCTCACCCCTGTCCTTCCCAGGGCACACTTTGTTATTTGAAGGCCCTTTTCTCAGGACTTTGCCTCCCATTATTTCTAGCTCATACCTGGTGTTGAAAGCCCGAAAAAAAGATAAATTAAATGAGAAGGAAATGTTTAAGGGTTCCTATTCATAACAAAAATACTTAAAGGCAGCTCGGGCCATGAATCTTCCTCCAGCAAGTTGAGATGTACATAAAGGCCCCGATTCAGAGGAGAAGCTGGTGGATGTCTGCTGCCCGGGGGATTTATGGGGTAGAAGCTGGTATGGGGGAGAGCCCAGGCAAGTAATTAGTTCCTTGCAGAGCTCAGGATGGAGCTGGGCTTTTCCCAGTTGTTCAAAGGCTTTTCCCCCCGAGCCGTGGGGCAGCACGAGGCAGGGCTGCTCCACGTGGGCCGGGGGCTGCTCTCCACCCGCTGCCTCTGGTGTGTGGAGATTAATGAGGGCCCAAGCCCCGCTCTGCTGTCAGCACAGACACGTGCATCCAATTAAAGCATCCAGAAACCTGGCAGAGAAGTCCCAAGGTGTTTTCCAAAGCCACCCAAAGTTTTTGCTGGGTTTAATTTCCCAGTTCTGCCCAGTTAATAAGGATTAACTTGCAAACCTCATTTGCCTTTTTCTGTGTGTGTCAGCTCTGGAGTGAGTGTGGTGGGGAAAGTGCCGGGTCCATAAATCCTGCGGATTTGAATCCTGTGTTTACCCACGGAACAGGAACAGGCCTGGACTGTGGTAGAGGGGTGCCCCCATCATCATGTGTCAGTGACACACAAGGCCACCTTTTGGGTTAAATCCCCATCATCTGCCCTTCCAGCCCCGAGGATTTTCAATAAATATCAATTCCTGCCCACAGACCGAGGTTCTGGGGCTTTTCTAGCCATGAACTGAACCAGGATCACCCATTTTTTTTTGCAATAACAAACAAAACCAAACAGGAACTCCTCGAGAGCGGGTGGGATGCGGACAGAAATGTTTCAACTTGGTTTTACAGGCTGCTGAGGATCCAGCAGCTTCTGTCCACAGCTGCATCTCCATAGAACAGAGAGGTTCTGCTCCCAGCCCTTCCCACAAGAGGAAAGGTCCCTTCCCTTGGCACGGTTCCTTCCACAACCAGGTGATAACACATTTTCATGGATTGTTCACCCTGAACTGCAGCAGAATTAAGCCTGAGAAGCCAAAGTGCAGCTCAGGAGAGCAGAGCTGTGGGTGACAGCCCGGGAGTGCTGGATAACCAGAACTGGAAATAAATTAAGCACAAGTTAATCAGCCACGTCTGGGGAATAAAACAAATCTTTGACCCTTGCATTAAATGCTGAAACATACTCATATATTCATCCTTAATCTGAGCCACCTCAACACTTGGTGAGCACCAAGACCTTCCCGTGCAGTGTCTCCCAGCATCCAAATTTGCCTGGACTTTCAATTATCCAGACAATAATGAAAACATGTTGGCCAGGCGAGCGCTCAGGTTACAATCACAAATTCTTACTTCAATAACAGCCATAAAACAGAGACCCAAAGCATGTTTTTTGCTTTTTTTCCAAACATTAGCAACTCATCTGATACTTAGGCCAAGGATCCAGTTTCCTGCGAGCTGATGACATGTGAGACCACAACCCTGAGGCTGATATTAAATTATACATATATACATACATAAATATACAGAGAGAAAACCTGTGAAATTACAGACGCAGATGTGTTATTGGTGTCATAATTTTTTCCCATTAAACACCGTATTAGCTTTATCCCCTCTCTATACTCGAAAATCTTCGCGTGTAAAAGATGAATGGCAACTTCTCCTGGGGATCCCTGTGGTTTAACCTCGTTGCAGGAGGTCAGACACAGCACACAAACTCTGCTGGTACAAAGATGGCTGGAAAATGGGATTATTCCTTGGCTCTCCCTTCCAGTGGGGAGGAAGGCAGCTTTCCCATCCCTGCTCCAGCACCCCTAAAGGACTCGAGCGCTGCTGTCAGAGAAGCTTGAGGAGCACGTTTGGTAGAGGAAGAACCAACCAGAGGCTGGCTGGCAGCACAGACACTGCTGAAATGCTGACCCACGATGATTTGGGGCTGAATGAGCCCAGATTCCCACCTGTTTTCACTGCTGACCCCCAGTTTAAATCACTCCCTGCTCCTCTCATGCAGCCAGACTGAGCTGTTTGGCTGCTGGGGGTGCCAGCTCCTCTGACAGCTCTCCTGGGTGGCAGGGAGTCCTTTAAATCTAAAAATAAAGAAATTAATCACCATAATAAGCAGAGGTGGTCAGAAACGGTGTTAGAAAAAAATAGCTCCGCTCTCTGCCCTTTCTGCCAGCCCTGTTTTCTCCCCAAACACAGCCCAGGAAGGAGAATCTCTATTTTCACCCACCTCCTTTTCTAAAACTCCTGCTCTGAGCCCATGTTCCAGATCTTACATCTCTACCACAACCCCATGAATTCATGAAAAGGGACTTGATGAACACAACAGAATAATTCCTACAGCATCTGGGGTGGGTTTTTTGGACCCAAACCCCTGTGGGAATACACATCCCTTTGCCAGGAGGGTTTAGCTGCTGCCTGCTCCTGCAGAGGAGCCCCAGAAGTGCCCAATTTCCAGCAGAATTCTTTCATTTTCAGGTTCTCTTCTTGCAGGAGCTGGGTTAGGGGCTTGGGAAGAACTCCCAAAATGTTTCCTGTCACTTTCCCACCTCAGACCTCACCCAACCACCATCTTTCCCACCTTTCCCTCCTTCCCAAGTCTCCCTGCGCTCAGGGCTCAGGCAGCAAGGACAATTCCCAGCCTGAGCAGCTCCAGAGAAGGAAGATTCCTCTCCACAGGAACCACTGGCCGCAGAGCAAATCGCCCAGAACATCTCTCCTTAGAGGGGCAGCAGTGAAGGGAGCCAAGGGGGCACTTAAAATCCCAGAGGAAAGGCCTGGATGCACCAGGAAGAGAGAAACCAGCAGCAAGAAGCAACTGGGCACATATTGAAGTCACAAATTGATTTCCCAGCTCTGTTAAAGCAACGCTGATAATGCTCTGTTACGGTAGGTGGGAATTATTTTATATTAGTGGAAGGAGGCACTGCTGTGTAATTTGGGATTTAACTGATGCCCTAAAACGCCTTATCCCAGGGATTTGGTGCGAGCCTGAGGTCCGGGTTTTGAGCAGCTTTTCCCAGGAGGATTTTTTGGCTGCTGGGAGATGCTGCAAACCAGGATCAAACCCTTCAGCAAGGACGTCTCGCCAGCAGCCAGGCACAGGAGGTGAACCCCACCGCTGCGATCAGTACCTGCAGGTACGAGAGATAGAGAGAAGGATCAAATCCTTGTTTTCTCACGGTGCCCTCGGTGCTGTATCCGATGGGATTCCACGAGGAAAAGCCTCCTTCTGCCCCAGCTGCTCGGCAGGCAGGATGTCTGCAGCCCTCGTGAATCCCGCACAAGGCATCCCAACTTCCAGAGGAAGACACCAGCAGCAGCAGCAGCACAATAAAGATCTTCATTATTTCTGCCTGACGTTTTCACGACAGAATTCATGTCGAACATAAAGAAAGCACAAGGCATGTTCACTGGGGCTTTTATAGTTCCATAAAACATAAATAAACAGCTTTTTAGATCAAAGCTGCAGGAGTTAGGAAGCACTGTGGCTTCTGAGGCCTGACCAATTTATCACAGCATCTGAAGTTGAAAGGAGCACTCCTGGCACTCCTGTTTTCCTCTGGAGCAATCCCACCTTAAAGGCACAGTGCCCAACACACGAGTACAGCTGAGGTTCTTTGGCTTTCAGGGTCTTGTGGAGCCTTTTGGGATGAGATTTGTGAGGTTCTGTAAATGAACTGGTGAAAAGGGAGCAAACAGGACCACTTCCAGGCAGGCTCAGGGTTGATTTTCCAGGTGTACAGCTCTGCAGCTCATCCCACACCATCAGGATCAATCAAAAAATCCAGCTTTCCTTGGAGGTGCTGGAAACTGTTGGTGCCAGTCAGCTCTGGATCCAGCCCTGGCATTCCTGAGCCCTTTAAATCCCACATGAAATGAGAAGAAATGAGAATTCTCCCTAAACTTTCACCCTCCTCACGGATCCACACCTTCCTTCCCAGCCTCTTCTCCCTGCTGGGTGCAAACCTGAACCTGCAGAGAGGGAAACACCTGGACTGCCAGGGGGATCTCCCAGGTTTCACTCACTCTGCTCAATCCTCTGGGAGGATTTGTTGGATTGTGATTCCATGTGGTGCCATCAACCCTTGGAAACATTTAGGGACCAATGTCCCAACCCAAAGCCTGATGTTTTTTGGTCACCATCCTAAAAAACCTTTCCTGTGCCAGTTCAAGCACACAGACACGTGGAATTCTGGTGCAAGCTCAGTGTTTACCTGCACACATTCCAGGACCTTCTGTGATTTGCTTTTCCATTCCTGCCAGAAAATGTCTGGAATATGACATTTGAGCATTATGGATGCTCCTGCCTGGCTCAGTTTCCTGCCCTGCAGTTTCCATGGGGTCCTTTGCAGGGCTATAGGCACTTGCAGTTATTTTGGAACTGCATCTCCTAATATGGGGTGGTGGGAACAGAATATCCCCCACGGAACAGTCCATCTTGGGATGTATTTGTTAATCCGATGCCAGGCCACTCCTAAAAATACTACTGTGCCCATCAAGGCACCCCTTAAAGAGAAGAAAACCAAAGCAAAATCCCCACATAGGGACCTTCACCCCGCTGAATCCAGGACCTGCTCCGGCCTCAAGGATTCCCAGGTCACACTGGCTCGCATGGACCAATGGAAAGAGCCTTTCCCTGACTCTGTGGTGACTGTGCCCAGCACCTGAAGGCCAGGCTGGGCTTTTTCTGCCTCACACATCATCACCCCAGGCCCGAACGAACTGGCAAGGCTGGTGATGATGCGTGAGGCCAAACAGAATCCAGCCCGAGCTGCCAGGGATGCCTTGGCTGCGGGTGCTGACAGGGCTGGAAAAAAACTGCAGGCCAGGCTGGGAGAGCTGGATCCTGAGTCCTTCCAGTGAGTCTGAGCTGCAGGAGCAGGCCCAGGGCAGGACCTGGGTCAGGAGCAGAGATGAGGCAGGACCAGGCCCAGGGCAGGACCAGAGATGGAGCAGGACCAGAGATGGAGCAGGAACAGAGATGGAGCAGGACCAGAGATGGAGCAGGAACAGAGATGGGGCAGGACCAGAGATGAGGCAGGCCCAGAGATGGAGCAGGAACAGAGATTAGGCAGGACCAGAGATGGAGCAGGAACAGAGATGGAGCAGGACCAGAGATGAGGCAGGACCAGAACCAGGGCAGGACCAGAGATGGGGCAGGACCAGAGATGGGGCAGGACCAGAGATGGAGCAGGACCAGAGATGGGGCAGGATCAGAGATGG
>VZTD01004913.1:480636-494391 GCA_013397725.1 Rhagologus leucostigma
TGGGGCAGGACCAGAGATGGGGGAGGACCAGAGATGAGGCAGGACCAGAGATGAGGCAGGACCAGAGATGGAGCAGGACCAGAGATGGGGCAGGACCAGGCCCAGGCCCAGGGCAGGACCAGCACTGCACAGGAGGTGCTGGGAGCACAGGGGCAGGACCAGCCGTGTCCTGGCAGTGTCAGTCATTGAAGGGACTTTCCCTGCAGCTTTCCTCGGTGTGAGGGGACAGGAGGGTCCCTCACCTGCCTGGACACCCCTTTCCCAGCCCCTTTCCGTGCCGCGGTTAGGTCAGGGTGCTTTTGTGCTCAGTCCTGCCTGTTCTATCAGGGCAAACCCTGCCCTGCTCAGTGCTGGGGTGGGCAGTGGTTCTGCCCGGAGCCTGGCTGTGGGAATGCACATGGACACAGAGGAGACCGTGCCTGACATAATGCAGGAGGAGGAGGAGAAGGCTTCCACCTCTTCCTCAGTGCTCCCGAGCCAGGCCACACTGCTGGAGCAGCATCCGTGCAAGGAGGGACCTTCCCCTGCCATCCCCAGTGCCACAGACACACCAGGTTGTCCCCGAGCACTCCAGAGTGGGTAATTTTATCCCAAATGTGCCTGTCTAAAAATATCTCACTTCTGTGTTTTTTGACCACATGCCCAGGACCATGAAAATTTTTCCGTAGGAAAAAAAGCTGAAAAAAACCCCTGAAACCCATAACATCTTGGAGTGATTTGACCACTTTCTTCTCAGGACATTCTCTCCTTTTTTGTGCTGTGATGGGGTTTCTCCTGAATGTAAAACATCAATTTGGCCTAACATGAGGAGAGTGTTCCTTCTTCCAAACCATAAAGATCAGAGACTATAAACTGTTGTTCCTTAAATGTTTCATGGCGAAAGGCATTCAAAGCGTAACATTAACACAAAGTTTTGCTGTAAAACAATCTGGGAAGTGTAATCTCTGTAAGAGGTTTTTTATGCACCATGGCTAATTGCTCCTGACAGTATGATTTTACATCAGGCATTTTCTGTAAATTCAACACCATCCGAACTTTATGGCAGGTAATATTCCTTACAACTCCTCAAATCCTGCCCACGTCTAAATTACTGGTGCAGAGTGATGTTCGGGGGCTTTTTTTTATTTTAATTTTTATTTTTAGCTGCGAAATACTGGGAGCAAATTCTCTCTTGTCTCGCAGTTGTGGCGCTGGGAACAGCTTGATGGAGTTCTTCCACTCCTCTCCGTGGAGTCAGAAGGGGTTTTCACACCTTTTGCACACATCAAAGTGCACCGTGGTGGGCCAAGGGCTCATGCCTGGGGACGCATGCCTTGTGGGCACCTCTGGATGGAGGAGGATGGAGATGTTCCCAGCCTGGGAGGCTGAACCTGAATATCCTTAAAATTCAGATTCTAAACCTGTCTGAAAAGGCCACGTTTGAAATGTCGGGGTTTTACAGAGCCTGGCTCAGCGTTACCTCACCTGGTGTTCACCTGAGGGTGCCAGAGGGAGCTGGGTGGTGGCATCCCATAGAATCATGGAATGCTTTGGGTCACAAAGGACCTCAGAGACCAACTCAATCCAGCCCCTGCCATGGGCAGGGATGCCTTCCACTAGCCCACGTTGCTCCAAGCCCTGCCCAACGTGGTTTTGGGCACTCCTGATGCCTCTCTAAGCAGCGCTGTGCCATTCCCAAGAGTTTCTCCTCTCATCCCTACCTTTGGATGAAACTTCCACATCAACCAGGCCTGTGGTCCAGCCTCCTTTGCCAGGCTGCCTGACCTGTGCGTGAGGCTGATTCATGTGCACACACACATGAAAAAACTCCTTTTGACCAACTCATTCTACCTTATAAAATATGGGTTATAAAAAGTTTATGGAGCCCGTTCCTCCGAGGGGCTCATTCCAAAGCGCACTACGCAAAACCCGGCTCTTTTATAGCATGGCAGAAAAGGGGCTCAGTCCATGCCCTCACGGGATCCAGGGACAGGACTGGGCTTCCAAATGGACCACACAGCCTTGCCCAGGTTGCTGCGAGGGCAGCAAATGAATTTGTGCCTGGGGTTAATTCACAAGTGAGGAAACACTGGTTCTTTCTGCTGGAAATTCCGCCTCGCCCCACCCATGAGCAGCTCCACCAGAAAGGTCAAAAAGGAGGCGGTGGAATGGAGTGTGGGCCTCCAAAAGGCACCACAGAGGCACAGAAATGCCAGCAAAACCCACCTGGAGCTGCCTTTGCCTGGGACAAAGGTCCTCCCTGAGGTGGCTTCACCCAGCTCGGGTCACTCAGAGGAGGGAAGGAAGCTCCAGAGGATTGTTAGGAGCACGTGGACTGATCTCCTGAAAAGGGGAATTTGACTCCTGGCAGCTCCTGTACCTGAGCACAGCAAGGGCCCAGAGTGTGACATTTCTGAAAATTAGGGAGTAAATCGGGGTCAGTGCTGTGAACATATAAAGCCCTTTATGTGGAGGCTCAGACCAAATCAAAATAGCTCTCACTCCACCCATCCCCTAAACACTTTAACTGGGGTTCCATCTCCTGCCCTACTCTTTGTTCTCCCTGAAACTCCCCCACCTCCTGCCCTCTGAGCCTTTCCAAGGATGACCTTGACCTGCTGGAGAGACCCTGCTGCCCTCCCTGCTTTCAAGTTTTTGCCTCAGCCATTGAACTCCCCTCCTGGTTTGAAGATCTAACAAAGAGCTGTTCCTGCAGGTGCAGCTGCTTCCAAAAAGCCTCTGACTGATTCTGAAATCATTTATTTAATTAAATTGTGTTTCATTTGCGGTATTATCTGCACAGTGAAACAGAGACGCACTGCTGGCTCACGTCTTGGGGTTATTCTGGGATAACTGAGGCGTTTCTTTCTGAAGAGAACAAATTTGGGCCCTGTCCTGCAGGCAGAGCAGCAGCAAAGCTCTCCTGGCACAGGATTTAATCTCGCCTCTTTTCACAGGGTTGCAGCTCACACTTGGCTTTGCTGAGGAAGGCTGCAGCAAGCACTGGGAGAAGAATTTCTACCTCTGAACTGTGACAGAAATAAAAGAACACCAGCATCTTCTCCAGGGTCACCTGGCTGTGGGCTCTACAAAGATTGAACAACCTTATGGAAAATTCCTTAGAATAAGAGGGACACAGAGTCCCAAAAGCTGCTGAATTCTGGGGCTCTTCTGGTGGTTTTCACTCAGTGTTTATTTTTTTTAACCAAAAGTTGATGTAAAACCTGCTGTAGGACCCTCCCTGCCTGACCATATCCCATCCCCTCAGAGCTGCCAGCCCAGGGGTGATGCTCCCTCCTGCCCCATCTCCTGATTTTCCCAGGCTGGAAATGTTTAAAACTTTCCTCTGCTGGGCTCCTAAAGGACTCACAACAGCAGCGTCCTCAGGATCCTGTGGCACCATGATCCTAAATAAGACGACAAAAACCACTCCCAACAATATTACAGAGACCCTCATGCTTTACTCCCATCACTCCTGATCCAAACTCTCAGTTTAGGTGACCTGGACCAGTTCACCTCCAGATTTATTCCACGTGTTCAGCAAATCAGCTTCCTCGGCGCTGAATTATTCATTATACCTTTTTTTCTTTTCCCCAGGATGCAGAAGTTACTAAAAGGTTCCTTTCTTGTATAAAGCATTTTCGTGTCTGAGTATTAATTTTTAAAATCTCCTGCAGACCCACAGTACTTTGCAGTCGTTTGCTTTAGCCCTCTCCAAATCTGTCATTAAGGCTGGCGAGTGTGCACGCACAGGCACGCGCAGAGATAAACTTACACAAGCAGATGTTCACAAATTTAAAGCTGTTTTTTTTTTCTACTCTGGCTCCTCAGGCGTTTGTGTCAGCCTTGCAGCCTGGGTTTGGGTGAGGAAACACAACTCGGGGTCTGCGGAGCTGAAGGTGGACAGGAGAGCTCCGTAATTTAAGTGCTGGACAGATGTTCAGTGGAGGAAAAAGTCCTTTACAAGCCCCAAGGTCCATCCCTCATCACCAGCTGAGCACATCCATCCATCTCAGCAGGGCAGCACGCCCGGCACCTCATTTCTGAAGGAGATAACCCCAAATTTGGTGGTGCAATAACAAAACCCATCAAATATAACACTGCGTGCAGCGTTAATCCTGATTTTGTGGTCAGGCAGCACACAAACCTCCAGCTTCTATCTGCTCCTTCTGCTCTGTGTGCCCACTTCTGCTGGGAAATGGAGCATTTTAAAAGTTTCAGCAGCTCCATGAGGTCACTGTAGCTACAGAAAGCTGTAAAAACTGCCTGGACTGATGGCTCAAGCAGCCACAGGTCTTTTTCATTACAGAACAGATATAACTCTATGAAATTATTATAATAATAACATCATTTATTTCAACAGGACTGAAGCAAAAAAGCTTTATGATAGTGTTTTATATGCAACATGTGCACCATAAATATTTCCATAAAAACGTGCATTAAAATATAAAGTTGGCAGAAAGAAATCAAAAGTCAGGGGGAAAAAAAAAGAAAAAAAATCCAGTTAAAGAAGCATTAAACCATAAGGCAGGAGCAGGGAGCAGGGAGCAGGGAGCAGGGAGCCCCTGCCGGGCAGGGCAACAGGCAGCTCTTTCTCAGGTTTCAGCTACTTCCCAGCACAAAGGAAAGAGCCGAGTGGCCCTGGAGAAAGTCCCTGCTAAACTCACACTCACTTCCCCAGCCTGGGAAGGTCAGCACAGGCATCCCAGGATGGGGTGGTTTGGAAAGGACCTTAGAGATCATCTTGTTCCAACCCACCTTCCACTATCCCGGGTTGCTCCATGCCCAGTCCAGCCTGGCCTTGGACAATTCCAGGGATGGGGAGTCTCGGGCAGGGGCAGGAGGCTGAAGTTGAACCCAGACCTCACAGAGCCCCAGGAGACCCTCCAGGGTTGCCCTTTTTGCTCTCACCTGACCCGGGACTCTGGGGCTGGGCCCAGGTCTCTGTTCCTCACACAGGACCTGTGCTGATCCCTGTTATCTCTGGGGGAAATACTCTGATTTCATGGTCCTGAGCAGGCACAGAGCCCGGCACTGCACCGGGGCTCTGTCCAGCTCTCCCTCCTTCTCTTCAAACACCAGTTTGAGGAGTCACAGTTACTGGCTTCAGATTTAGAGTCACAGGATGTCCTGAGCTGGAAGGGACCCCCAGGATCACTGATCCAGCTCCTGGCCCTGCACAGACACCCCACGGTCCTGTCCTGTGCTGTCCTTCTGTGTCACCCCTGGGACACGCACACTGAGGCGGTTCGGCCCTGCAGCTCCAGCGCTAGGTGGGGATGCAGAAAAATCCAAATTAAATCATCGAATTGTGGAGTCGGGATATGCTGAGCTGGGAGGGACTCACAGGATCATCCAGCGCAGCTCCTGGCCCTGCCCACACACCCCAACAATCCCACCCTGGGCATCCCTGACAGCTCCTGAAGCTCTGGCAGCCCTGGGGCTGTGCCCATTCCCTGGGGGCCTGGGCAGTGCCCAGCACCCTCTAGGGGAAAAAACCTTTCCCAAAATCCAACCTAACCCTCCCCTGGCACAGCTCCAGCCCTTCCCTGGGTCCTATCCCTCTCACAGACAGATCGGAGCTGCCCCTCAGGAGGAGCTGCAGCCCCTGAGTTCCCCCCTCAGGCTCCTGGATCACCAAACTCCTGAACGTGAATGACACAGATCGATCCCACGAAGGGATGGAAAGCAGCCACGGATTTTCTGAACCAGCCCAGGAGCTCTCAGGTGCCACCCCAGCCCCAGCTCCCGGCCCTGCTGCCAGCCCCAGGCGCTGTTTACACCACGAGCACCCACACAACAAAATTCTGCTTCCCAGGCCAATTCTGCTGTAATCCATCATCCCCCAGCAGACTTGTCAGATTGGTTTGTCTACAAATATGTTCACACTTGGAAATATCTCCCTTCTGTGAGCAGCAAGCCATTAAACATGCATTTCTCTGGTTTTCCCGTCTCGCTCTCAGTACATAAAATCAGTTCTCTGCTTTTGTCCCCAGTAAATGCCTGTTCCACATTTTTGCATGTTTTAAATATTCACGCATACGAAAGAAGCTGTAAAAACATTGCATGGCTTATTTATTATTTAGTGCACACACTTTTTGCTGCAGAATACCAAAATAAAAAGACATTTTGCTCAATTCTTTTTTTTTTTTTTTTCCGTTTCCTTTGTATTTCACTTCCATTACTCTGCTCGTTAAAGTTTAAAACCGACTTTGTTCCCTGGCAGTGGGGATGTCCGTGGCTCTGAGGCGGGGAATACATTTGTACCTGCTAGCAGGCGTGGGGGGAGATGCTCAGGGAGCTTTTGGTTCATCACCTCAGAGTCCAGAGGGAATCACGGAAGCTCAGTCCGTGCTGGCACAGCTGCTGGGAGTGGAGAATTCACCCCATCCCTCAGGACACAATCCCAGCTGTACGCTATCTCCATCCCCAGGCACCTGCGCCCCAGTTTCTTTTATTTTTGCAACTGCTCCAAACTCCACAAACCCCTCATTCCCACCAGGAATCACTTGTGCAGAAAATCCCAGCGTGGCTGGGCCTGATTCTGGCATCAGGGAGTGGATGTTGCTTTTCCAAGTGTCTCAGACAACTCTTTCTCTGGAACGGGCTGGATCTTGTCGCTGGTGCCATAAAAACTCATTTTTTAGGGAATTTTAGAGATTCCTCACTCCTGGATCAGGTGCCAGTTCCCAGGGCCGGGCTTCAGCACTGCAGTGAGACGTGGAGAGAGGCAGACAGGCAACACAACAAGTTTTTAGCATATTTCTGTGCTATTTTGTAACACAGAAGTTCAACAGCACAACTGTAAAGCCCCTTAAACGTGCTACACGAACACCACATTTTTGTGTGCGGTGGGATATAATCTTGTCTGGCCAGGGAGCTGCACTGACGACCTTAAAATACACTTGTTGTTTCATTCTGGGGTTTTTCACCATTTCTTCCAAAGATTTTGAATGTCCTTCCTATTTCTGGCTTCGGGGTGGGCACGGATCCCTCTGGAACCATGAAT
Organism: Rhagologus leucostigma; assembly: GCA_013397725.1. Lineage (NCBI taxonomy): Eukaryota > Metazoa > Chordata > Aves > Passeriformes > Rhagologus > Rhagologus leucostigma. The sequence goes on from VZTD01004913.1 coordinate 487,625, forward strand.
GTTAAATCCTTGCCCCCTCTCCCGGGGAAGAAGGGAGTGAATTTTCCTCACCTTCCTGCTACAAGGGAACAGCATCATGTCAGGCAGTCCAGATGGACTGATAGGAGAGAATTCAGAGTTCCCCAAGCTGGAAGAGGATGTGACCACAGATTTCAAGGAATGCCATTATGAAATCCAGGGAGCTGGGCCTGAACCGAGGGAGAGTTTTCCTTGTGGCCACATCCCAAGTGCAGAGAACAACAGGCATTTTCTGGGGGATATTCCTCCCTTCTGGTTTTTTAATTTACTGGAGGGTTCAGGAGTCCTCACGGTGTTGTCCCCAAACCGTGGGGACAGAATCCTGCACAGCATTAATTATGAATGGTAATCACCTCACTGATTACCCAGGGACGGTGTAATCACACATTAATTAATGCACTGGGGTGTTTGGAAGGTGGGGGGTCAGGGATTCTGGGCACTGTTGCTGCCAGACACCCTCCAGGCTCCTCCAGCTCCCACCCATGGCATGGAAAGAGACCCTTCTCTCAACTCCCTTGTAACTCAGGGGTTACATTGGGACTACTACAGATCAAAGCAGGAGTAAGTGACCGTCCCCGAGGCCGGCAGCTCCCCTCAGCCCTTGTTTATCAGGTCAGAAGCACACCCAGATCCCCCACTGCCCGCTCTGGGATGCTGAATTTAAGGGTTTGAGGCGGGGCTTGTTCCTAATTATGAGTTTGTGGTGGTCAAGGCGGTGCAAAAACCATCCCAAAAAAGTGCTGGGTTATCGCTGTGTGGGCGCACGAGTGTGTGTGAGCGTGCTTGGAGCACCGAGCGCCCTGAAGGATCAGGTAATCCTGGAAGACAGAAGGAACAGAACAACACGACAGGATTCTGGAACATTTTGGTGTCCTGTTGACTCCCGAGATTGGAGCAGACAGGTACAGCCCAAAGACAGCGTGATCTATCCGTGGGCCAAGCTCTAACACACAGCAGGAATGTCTAATTTTAGTCTGTCCAGTTTTGGCAATGTCACCTTTAATTGCACGGCTCATTTGAATTGTAAAACACCTCTAAAAGCTAACTAGTAACAGGAAATAGGCCATATTTTCTAGACTAACAGTCATATTCGATTTTAACTGCAACGAAATTGGGTTTAAACAGTTAATGCACGTCAGGACTGGAGTTGCCAGAGGGAAACCATGGCCTGCAAACACACAGGCACAAGTTTCAGGCCTTGAACTGGGACTGCAGTTGGATCATTTTGTTCTGCAAACTCTTTGCGTGACCCACAGTTCCCTGGGATGGATTTTTCCCCGGCTAAAAAGCTGCAGATTTCCACGCTGTGTGTGCTGGGGTGAAGTGAATTTCAGGTTTTCACACACAGATCTTCTCAAATTGTCCCCAAATCTTGAGGAGCAGGAGAGCCAGGCCAGTTCCAGCCGTTCCCAAGGCATGGGATGGATGGAATGGCCACACAGCAGTGAGCAGTGTCCTGGATGGGTCTAATATTCAATAAATTATTTTTAATAAAGCACGAGGCCTCAACAGACACACAAAGACATCAAAAAATTTGGATATTAGGTAAAATCTATTTAGTAACTGGGTTGTTGCGCCAGTTTAGAAAGAACAGAACCAAAAATGTTGCAGAAGAGAAGATTTCCTGCAAGACTGGGCTGAAGCTCGTCAGCTCCAGTGAGGCCAGATTTTGTCTCACACTGAACACGGGGTGCAACTCCCAAAATTTGTGATTTTGTGGGTGAAGCCCAAGAAAGCACCTGGTGGAATCAGTGAACCCACGTGGGAAGACATCCCCAGCAAACCGCTCCTGGTCCGCGGAGGAAGGAGAAACATCGGGGAGCACATTTAAATAATCCTCACACGTGTGAAATAATCACTCCCCATCCTGGGAGCCCAGATGGGAGGACTGGCACCACTCTGTTGTGACTTCCAGCCCCGATGAGCCCGAAATTCAGAGCCAGCTTCCCAAAGCACCCGCTGCTCCTGCCCTGCCAGGGCTGCAATCGGGGAGCTGCAATCGCAGAGAGCCTGATCCTGCTGAGCCGGTGATGGAGGTGAATATTTAAGGGCTTTGCCACTGGCATAACCTGTGCTGCCACCTGAAACGCACTTGACAAAGAGCACTTTTTGTTGTTGCTGCTGCTGATTGTGCCTCTCACACAAGCTGGGAATGATTCCTGGAGCAGCAGCGCTCTGCCTCCCTCTAGAGCGGCTGCGATGGTACTCGCAGGGTAAACTCCTTTTTCTGCCTCTGTGCCACGCAGCCCGTGGGGTTTTGCTCGCTCTTTGGGGCTTCCTAAAAACCTTCAAGCAGCGCAGGGCTGGGAGTGCAGCAGCTGAGCTCTGCCGGCACGTGTGGGGTCACGTCCCAAGCAAGGACAAACGTGGTGTCCTCAGAGAAGGCCCAGCACAGCCAAATCCCTGTCACCAAACAAATGGCATCTATTGGTTTTGAGGGGTTTCACTCTGTATCACCAGCAGATTTCCTGCTTTCTTAAATATTCTGAAATGCATTCTGTGCTGTATTCGTGGTTTTTATCAGTTTTTCTTAACCACGGTTTTCCACCTGAAATCTGCTCCTACAGCCCCGCTCACCCAGGGTATCTTGGATTATCTGTCACTCCTGGGATGAGCAGAACCCTGGGAATATCTGTCACCCCTGGGATGAGCAGCACCCAGGGATTCACTGTCACCCCTGGGATGAGCAGAACTTTGGGATTATCTGTCACTCCTGGGATGAGCAGAACCCTGGGATTCACTCCCAGGATGAGCAGAACCCTGGGATTCACTGTCACCCCTGGGATGAGCAGAATTTTGGGATTATCTGTCACCCCTGGGATGAGCAGCACCCTGGGATTATCTGTCACTCCTGGGATGAGCAGAACCCTGGGATTCACTGTCACCCCCCACCGCGGTGGAAACCTGGGAATAGCTTCAAAATCCGTGTAAAATGGAAGCAGTATCTCTGGTTTGGACAGCGGAATAAAGAACCCAGCTGCCTGCTCGGCCTCCCGCAGCACTGGGAAAGCTCTAACTGGGGGAGCCAGGGCAGCACTGCTGCACTGGGAAATGTGGGAGCCGGACGTTCTCCCTCGGAAGCATCCAAGACAAACAGGGGCAGGAGGAATTCCGCAGGCCGGGCTGAGGCTTGGCCGGGAAGAAGCTGAGCAGGGCGATGAGGCAATTGGAAAGGGGCTCTCCCCAGCTTCCTAAACCCTCTCCTGGCTTCTCCAGTGCCAAATCCAGGGAAGAGGCTGCTGGGATCTGCCTGTTCACTACTGAAATGCTCCAGGAAAGGGGAATCCGTGCCAATGATGGACCTTAAAATCCAAGACCAGTTGACGAACTCCGTCGAGGTGAAGTAAGGGAATAAAGGGAGTTCCCCAGGACAACATCCTGCCCGAATTTAAGCAGGAACCCATGGAATTATTTGATATGTGGGGGGTTGTGCAGGGGTGTGAAAGGGGCACAGGCAGCGAGAGCACCACTGGAGACCTGACCCATGCAGGAGAACAGATCTCTGGCAGCACCTAAAAACCTGCTTTATACAGCTGGAATTGTGGCTGATGCTTCACTTGAGGCTCACATCTCTCCAGTACCTAAACCCAAGGCCGGGCTCAAAACTCTGCGTGAGATTGGGGCACTTTACACCCAGAGTGGAAAACCCCTCCCTGGCGCAAAGGCATTTTCACAGATAGAGTTTGCTGGCAGAGATCCCGTGGCAGCACCCTTGGAGCCCATTTCTGGCAGTGCTGGAATGGGCAGGGGGTTCAGCAAGCCCCAAAAGGGCAGAGGGTTCAGCAAACCCCAAAGGGGCAGTGGGTTCGGGAAACCCCAAATGGGCAGAGGGTTCAGCAAGCCCCAAATGAGCGGTGGGTTCAGGAAACCCCAAATGGGCAGTGGGATCAGCAAACCCCAAATGGGCAGTGGGATCAGCAAACCCCAAATGGGCAGAGGTTTCAGGAAACCCCAAATGAGCAGAGGGTTCAGGAAGCCCCAAATGAGCAGTGGGTTCAGCAAACCCCAAATGAGCAGTGGGTTCAGCAAACCCCAAAAGGGGCAGCATTCCCTTTTATTCCAGAGCAGAGAGCAGCAGGTGCCCTCACATGCCCCCAGTCGCCACCAGAGAGCAAAACACAAAGCCACAAGAAGAATTTGTAACCAAAAACGGCACCTTTTATTCCCCTCAGTCCTGATTTCACAAGGTTTTTAGGGACACATCTTAATTTAAACGTCAGAGCTCTGAAATGATCCCAGGAGGTCCATTTACACATTAAAGGTCATGCGTGCATCTACATCCTACAAAAACCAAAAAGGCATCTTGAGTGCATTTCTCATTAGAGATAATTGTTCAAATAATTAATAAACAACACCTGGCCCGAAGCTGTCTTAAAAATGTTTGGTTTGTTTTGCTTTGAATGTCCTCAAGCCTTGAAATCTGAAGTCTCCTCTCAGATTTTTCCTCCCTTAATGTATCACTTCCCTTCTGAGGTGTCCAAAACTCGATGCAAGATCTCTGCTGGACTAAATTCTGTTCTTTCCCCTTAAGCCTAATGAGTCATTAAAAAAGCCAAGTGGGAAATCGCCCGGCAATTAAAAACAGAATATGGAGGAAAAAATTAAAGTAATGCATCCTTGGACTGTAATTTAGAGAATTTATTAGTCGTAAAACCTTGATGAGTTATTCTCATGGCAAAACCTGTAATAAGAAGAAGAAGAAAAAAAAAAAAGATAAAAATAATGAACACATTTGTATGACAGAAATCGTGGCAAGTGTTGGGAATGACAGAAGCCTCCTTGGGAAGGGGCTGGCTCCATAATTGCGGTCATATGGATTTATCCTCACCCCTTATTTCAATAATAGACTGTCAGTTTTGCCTTGGAAACCTTTTCCACTCGAACTCCTTGATTTTATCTTTCAAAAGGAAGCGCTTATCTCGTCTGTGCAAGAACTGTGCAAGAACATTCCCTGGGAACACTGGGGCGTGGTGGGATTTTGGGGAGATCCCTGCCCGTGCGTGGGGCTGGCAGACACCTGCAAATGTGGTTTGTAAATTTGGGTGCAAAATCAGGGCGGGAAGGGCACCGTGAGGGTGTCTCAACCGAGCAGGAGATGGAAGTCGCTGGGAAAATCAACCCGCAGGGTTCAGGCACCAAACACCAACTGGGCTGGCCCGTCACAGCCCCACGGGGAGCAGCAGGGGCTGCAGGGGCAGACCTTGCAGTGCCCAGGGCACGTTTGCACATCAGCAAAGTCACACCCCGGGCACTGCCCCAGCCCCCAGCGCAGGGGTGAGGGGTGCAAACCCCCAAACCGGGCTCACCAAACACAGCCCGAGCCTGATTTCCACGTCCCGGTGCCAGTCCCCACCTGGGCTCGGATGTTGTCCTGCACAAAGGGACCTGGCTGAGCCTGGGGACACCCCTGGGGAGAACCCGCACCTGGTTCTGAAGTTCCTGGCGTCCCTTCACTTCAAACACCGCAGGAAGCAGGAAAAGAAAGATTTAGACCAAACCCTGCGGGCTGAATTTCAGAACTGGCAACCAAACCCCACCTGAAGACCAACCCTGAGCTGTGGGGCTCAGAGTTATCGTGTGCCTCCCTCCCCAGGCTGCCTCCTCCCCATGACATTTCTTTGTGCATCTCCTCAGGAGTCAGCCTCGGAGTCTGAGCTGCTCCAACACGGAAAAAAAAGCCCATGAGCAAACAAAAAATAGCTGGCAATAAAGAGAGGGAGCCAACAACGGGGCCAGTGTCTGTGTCAAGGCTCATTTCATTCCCCACACAGGCAGTGTCCTGACAGGAGGCTGAGTAACACCTATGAGGTGCTTGATGTATTTAATGGGAGCCTCTGAGCTGTGGGGTCCTCCCCTCACCGTGTGATCTCTTCCAGAAATAACCATCACTGGGAATGGAAGGGCTGTGATAGGCACAATCTGTTAGCAGCAAATTGAGCTGTCACCCTTGTGTGTCATGTTCATTTGGCTGATTAAGGAGATATTAATCTACTGCCATTGTTACAGTATCTGTCATCCCGGGGAGGGGAAAAAAAAGCCAACGAGGATACGCAGGCAGCTTTTCTGGAGGTATATTTATACACCCGGGGAGAGAGGAGGCAGCAGAGGTGTGCGGAATACAAATGAAACTCTAATCTGCCACAAATATTGAACCGACTGCAATTGATTACAGATGCACGGGCAGAGCAAACGGCAGGTCCTGCTTCAGGTGGTGCTCAGCCTGGGTTTGGGCCAGTCCTGACTCCCCTGCAGGGCAGTGAGACCAACGCTGAGCAGTCAGGCTGTGGCCTCTCACTGAGCAGTCAGGTTGTGGCCTCTCAGGACACAAACCAGTTCATAGTGGGTACAGGGTGTTGTGGTGAGGAGTTTCTGACACCACGTTTCATTATTTCAGGAGGCAACATCAAATGCCTTCATTGCTGGTTTTGGTGCAGGAGTGGAGACTCTCCAGCTATTACTGCTGAGTGGTTTCAAGGCAGGAAGCTCCTGAAATACTGAATAAACCCTGGATTAAGGTCCAAACCTGATGGTTGGAGTTGATCACCTTAGAGGTCTTTTCCAATCTTAACAATTCTGTGATTCTATGGTTTGAGATTTTCCTGTTCCTCAAATATCAGGAGCTGTTTGTGGAATCCACAGCACTGAATGCCCATTAAACACCCTCAGAGTGAAATTACCTGTGATTCAGCCACGCTGCAAAACCAGTCCCAGCATCTCTGCCAGACAACCCCTTCCTTCCTTCCTTCCTT
>VZTD01004915.1:5167-46510 GCA_013397725.1 Rhagologus leucostigma
CACCGCCCGTATCCCCCCGGGGCTCCCCGCAAACGCCCCTCCGCTTCGCCAGAGGGAACCTGCGGGCGCGGGGAGCCCCACTCGAGACACGGATCTCCCCGGGGGGCGTGGGGGATAAACCAGGCTCCCCCCGGTCCCGGTGCCGGTGCGTGGTGCTGCCGGTGCCGGTGGGTACCGTGCATCCAGCGGCCGCGCATCTCTTTCCCATGGGTCTCACCCCAAAGATGTCCGAAAAGCTCCCATCCCCACGGGAGACCAACCCCACACCCCGCCACGGTGAGAGCTGGTTTTCTTCATTCCAGCCGCAAAGTTCCTGGTTTTGCCCGTGACCTTGAGATGGGAATTTGGACTTTGTAAGGGTGAGAGCGGGAAGATTCCTATCTGAGATCTCCTCTTCCTCCTCACCTTGCACCCGCCGGGCTGCTCCAGCAGGTCCCTCCTGGCTCCCTGCTGGGGTCCCTGGTTGGTGGCCAACGCTGGGATCACCGCAGCTCCATCGCCCGCTGTCGCCTGCCTTCATTTGCTTATTCCTGGCTTCAAACTTCCCGAAGTTTCCTAAATAACGGGGAGCTTTTTTCCACTGGTGGCCTTGAGGAGTGTGTGGGAGATGGTACTGCGGCTGTGGTTCGGCTGGGCATGGCAGTGGGCGGCATCCATGGAGGCCTGTTGCCTCTTCCAAAAGCATGGCCTGTACCGTGCTGGCAAAGGGCAGCCCTCGCTCTGCTCCCGGTTGGATCCGGAGGGCTTGGGGCTGGCCGCTGCACTGCTGATCCTTGCGGACCCCCTGAGCCGGTGATGCTGGACATGGGGAATCTCCGAAGGGGACGTCTGGGAGGTGCCAGGGACACCCACAGTGCTGCGGACACATGAGGAGGGCGATGGCCACTCAGGCCTGCAAGCTGGGCTCCTCTCGTGCCAGGCAGGTATTTTCCCTGCAGGAATTTTTCCAGCCCAGGCTGGAGGAGCCGGTGCTGTCTATTTGCTCAAGCGCAGGGGAAGGGGGTTGCCCAGCTACTGTGCCCCACCTCCCCCCTCCCCGGGCTTGCCTTCCAGCCTCCTGTTCCCTCGTAAAGAGGGAGAAGCAACCCCCATCCCGGGGAGGTCAGTCAGGGTGCTGCCAGGTGGGAAAAGCCCCCACTTTAGCCCCGCTCCTCCTGCCGGCTCCTGGCACCCCGGGCGGCCTCCCCGTCCCTGTCGTCTGTCCCCCCGGGAAGGACCCCCCCGCGCAGGGGAGCGGTGGGCCAGGGGCTTCCCCACGGAGGAGCCAGAACATGAATTTGGCAAGGCGGTCACGTCACTTTGGCCGGGCGAGAACGGCATGTAAAAGGCTCGGCGGAGGCCTTATTTGGTAGCGGAGTGGCTGCGGAGAGCCCGGCTCGTGGCCCTCGTCCCCATCCCATGCCAGATCCCTCATCCCGGGGGAACCGTGGCACGGGGAGGGGGACCCCGGGGTGGTTTCTGGGGGAGTGTGTGCCCAGCGAGTGGATAAAATTTGCCCCCGTGGCCCCTGTGTTGCATCCCCCCGTGCTCCTGCTTCCTGTCCTCCTTGAAGCGTGGGGTCCGGAGGGTTTGGGAGCAAGCTCCAGGCGGGACAGAGCCGTGTGTGACCCCCGCCTGATCCCGCCGCTCCTCCGCTCTGTTGCAATCCCCCATCTGCTCCCTTGGCTGCTCACTGCCTTTTCCTCTGCCGCTTCCTCGTTCCAGCCCCGGCAGCTCTGGACTCGCTTTTCCCCACGGGCTGTTCCTCTCCTGTCCTTCACCGGACGTGAGAGAACCGTGCCTCTCCAGAGAAGCGGCTACGGGTGGCGAGGCCGGAGATTTTTCGCGGTCCTCCCGCATCCCCCGGGCGGAGGAGCCGGCATCCCTCGGCCTCAGCCTTGTTTATGTCGGGGAGTTTTGCGGGCTAAAGGCATGCGTACACACAGCCCGGGAATCTAAACCCAGCCGAGGAAGACGCTCCATTAGCCAAGAGACTATTTATGCCAGGACTAATCCCGGCGGGGCGGGAATGCACCCCGCGCGGGGGAGGCAGCACCCCGCTTTGCCGGGAATGGGAGGGGAAGCCCTGCTCGTCCTGTTCCACGGCTCGATGGCAGCCCCGTGCCATCGCCCTCCCGCTCCCGCCGGGATCCGGTGCCTCCCCGGCGCGGGCAGTCAGGCGGATAATCGGCTGGTGGAGAATTAAAGCGAGCCCCGCTGGAAGGGGCGGACGGACGGACGAGGGACGGGAGCTGGGCTGAAGGAGGCGATTAAATGCCTCGTGGATGAATCACCCGCACGCCTCCCGCCTCCCCACGGCCTGTTAACGTTTACTGGGGGTGGCTTGGGCAGGGCAGGGGACCGGGACCGGGACCGGGACCGTGCCGGCAGGGCACTGCCGCTGGGGCACCTGGCATCCCTCTGGGCACTGCCATCTGATGGGGGTCCAAGCCAGGCAAATGCCTCCCTGGTGCCTCCTTACCTTCAGGAGACAAACCTGGCTTGTGGCTTCATGTGAGGAAGAGGAAGAGGAGGGCTGCTGGTGCTCCATCACGGACCTCTCCATGCTGCGGTCAGCCGTGATCCATGCTCTGGAGACCTCAGTCACCTCCTGGCCCAGATCTTTGCCTCTCCTTGCATGTCATTGCATGGGCCTGACTGGCCCAGCAAATCCCCATAGACCCTTTCCAGCGTCTCTTAAACTGGCCCAAGATGGGACGCAGAAATTCAGAGACAACAGAATAGGATGGTGGGATGGAACGGTGAGAGGGACAGGCCAGAAGTGGGATGATTTCTGAGGAAGATGAGAGTAGCAGAGATGAGGAGCAGACTTCCTGCAGGGCAGCAAAAGACGGGAGGAGACAAACCGGGAGCGAGGCAACACTGGTGGGATTCAGCAGCCCTGGCAAATCTGGGAGCTGTGGCAGGCAGCAGCAGGAGCAGAAGAAGACTGTGGAAAGGGACTTGGAGCAGTCCCATAGCTGCCATCCCTATGGAAGGAAGTCAAGGTGGTCACCTTTGGGCTCCTCCTGACTTAAAAAAACCACTTTGGTTTCACCCCAAATTTTAAGAAGGAGAGATGGAGAAATGCTCCACCAAAAAGAAACTGAAAAATGTTTGTACAGCAGAACTGAAACAAAACAGCTCAGACTGTCCAAAAAACCATGGGGTTTGGGCTGGGGGAATCCCATGCTCCAGCGCCTTTGAATCCTTGCTCGAGAGCTGTAGGTCTGGCCTACAGCTTCCAGCCCCGGACTCCCTTGGGAGCAGGCGCTGTGCCTGATCCACTTCCCAGAAGGAGTAATTCTTCCCTGTGGAAGAACATATACTTGCCTGCTGCCTGGCGATTTCTCTGATAAGGCGCTTTTTTTTCCTGCTTCAGGGCAGGATATTGCCCTAGGAGTGTTTCTGGTAGAGGGTGGGGACTGAATCCTTGGGATCTCAGCACAAGAAAACCTGGAGCAGCTCCCTGTGGGCCAAAGCTCCCCTTCCATTTAAGGGCAGGAGTAATATTTCTGCCTAGAATCTTTCCCTTGGCAAAAGGATATCTGTCCGGCCTGCTGGGATTATCCCCAAGGATGCTCCCTTGCTCTGCCAGTCCCACCTGCTTGTTACCCAGCAAAAGGATGCTGTTTACGTAGGACCTACTCAAACATCCCTGGAGCTGGGTACGTTTGCGGGGTGCAGATGGGGAGCACCCAGGAGCTCGTATCCACCCCCTGTCCCGGGCCCCAAACACCCTTTTGGGGCTGGAATCCAGCTGGGGGGATCCTTGGGAGCCCTTCTCCCTCTTGCCGCTGTATAATTTTACAGATTCAAACTTGGCCGACCCGCGTTTGAACTTGCAAAGAAAACAAAGTCATTAGAGAAGAGAAGCCCTTCCTGTGTGGGGCTGAATTTCGGAGGGTTCCTTGGGATCTTTCATCTCTCCTGTCTCTCTTCCGTGTGGCTTTGGGGATAAATGGTCTGGCAGGCTTGGGCATGTAGGGTTTGGATTTCAGGGATGCGGCAAACTGACAGCGGGTTCTCCCACTCCCCCCAATCCCCCCCCCACCGGAGCTGTCGCCAGCGCCTCTGGTGTTTCCTGAAGCTCCTCAGGGAGAGGAGAGGAGGGAAGCCAGGGATGGCTCCAGGGATGATGGAGACAGGGGATACCATGCAGGGATGCTCGGCCTCCTCGTGATGCAGACCCACCTGGGACAGTGGATGCGTCCGGAGAGCCGATTCCCTGGGTAGCAGCTGTGCTCAGGCGGACCTGTCTGAAAGGCAATATTTTCTCCCTGAGCAAAGGAAAAATATGCTTTCTTTAGGTTGAATTTCATGGACACAAGGGGAGATCCTCCAGGTGAATCCCTCCCCAGGCCCTGCCAGGAGAAATTCAGGCAGTGTCTCCACAGGGGAACAGAGCAGCACTGAACACTTTGGGACGCTCCATCACCCCTGGTCTTGGGAGACAGGCAGAAGGCTGGGAGGGGTCCCTTAAGGTGCTCTGGGAAGCTTCCAGCCCCCCGTGGATGCTCCCAGTAGAGGGGACAGGCTACCAGGCTGTGCCTGCCTGCAGCGCTGGCTCGGGAAGGCGTGAGGACATCCCTGCTCCGATGATCTCATCCAGCCTGGATGCTGGTACCCGCAGGGATGATGATGGTGATGATAATGCTGGTACCCAGGATGGGTATCACCGGGGCTGTTGACCCAAGGGCTATGTGCAAACAGCTCGAGTACCTTTTGTTATTTAATAGATATAGGTCAGCCAGAGGTTTTGTTCCACAAAGCAGGAATGTTTGCTGCTCCCAGGCTGGGAGATGGGGGAGATAGCTTATCTGCAAGAGAAAGAAGAAATGTCAGCAAAAGAATAGGCCTGGGCTGGCTGTTTCTGGCTGTTTCCCATGTCTCTTTCCCAGGGAATGGGGCAGGCAGAGTGCTTGGCCAAAAAAATTAAGTAAAATACATTGAGGTTTTCCCCTCCTCCAGCCCAAAGTGTTAGGATGAGATTTTGGGGATGAGGAGATGAGCAGCAGGGTCAGTTCCCCACACTGCTCTCCTGGCTACAAGCTGGTTGTGAAGCAAAACCATCCCAGGCACAGGGTTTGCCCATCCCTGAGGAACTCCACATCCCCCCTCAGGGTGGTGGGAACAGGATTTCTCCCAAACACACCAGCTTTGAGGATGCTGCACGATGACAAACATTAGATACACCCAAAAAGGGTTAAAACCCCTTAAAAGGTGACTTTTACAAACCAGGGACAAGCTGCTGAAATCCAGCCCCCTCCAAACGAGGGCCATTCCTCCAGGAGGAAGAGTTGGGGTTTGCTTCTCCCAGTCCTTAATGAGCTGCTGCAATTAAACTGAGACAATAGGCATTGTGTGTGGAGTCCGGGATCCGCTGGCGGATCTGCTGGGGATGACGGGAGAAATCCTGTTTGCCTGACTGGGGTAGGAAGGTGCTGAAATTCTGCGAGCTTTTTGTCCTGGAGAGCACTTGGTGGGGTGAGGACAGGTCTGTGTTACCTTTCCATGGTGCCTTAGCAGTTTCCCCCATGACCACCTGAAGGATGGGGACACCTCTCCCAAAAACTCAGCATCACTCAAGCGTGGCTTCAGGCTTTTGTCTGCCCAGGAGGTTCCCCTTGGGCTGGCATTGTCCCTCTGGCTGTGGGAAGCGTGGTGTATCCCCACGTTAAGGATGAGAGAGGGTCCCCAGGAACCTCCTTTCTTCTTTTCCAGGTGAGGACACTCTTTGTCAGTGGGTTGCCTCTGGACATCAAGCCTCGTGAACTTTACCTGCTCTTCAGACCCTTTAAGGTATCAAACTGGGGAGGCAAAGGGGGGCTGAAAGCATGGGGCTGGCCCCTGCCCCAGTCCCATGGCCCCAAACCACTTGCTGGGATCTGGGAGCCCACTGGTTCTCCTCAAAAAAGTCTAATTCAGTCCGTTCATTCAGTTATTATTATTTAATCGTGGTGATCTCCACCAAACACCCTTTTTAATCCTTTCCTTGCAGGGGTACGAAGGGTCTCTCATCAAACTCACCTCCAAGCAGGTAGGAGCCGCTCCAAAAGGTGCAACCATCCCACCATTCCCTGGTACCACCATTCCCTGGGGTGAGGGGCTCCCCACTCCGCTCCCCACCAGCCTGACTGATGCCTCCTGTCCTTCCTCCACAGCCCGTGGGCTTCGTCAGCTTCGACAGCCGCTCCGAGGCGGAGGCAGCGAAGAACGCGCTGAACGTGAGTGTGCCTGGCCCAGCCACTCCATTTCTCCATTTCCCCCTTGTCTTCCTGTCCCCAGATACTCTCTGAACTCCTCCGTCCCAGGGATCTGCACCTCCCATGCCAGCTGGCCCCATGGCATCGCCATCCCTCCACACAATCCCATCATTGTTTCTCAGCTGCGTTTTCCCTCCTGGGGGGTTGCATCCCTCTCACCCTTCTCAGGGCCATCCAGGAGGGCTTGAACTCTCAGGATTTAAGACTTAGATACAAGTGAGAAACAGCATTCCCAGCCTCTCCTGTTTATTCAGCAGGAAAAATGCCAGCTAAGGCTGCAAAAGAAAAAGCAAATTTCACTTTCTTTTAGCAACTCTGTGAAGTTACCTGAAAATTGTCACAGGCAGAACGGTGTGGAGCTGGTTCTCGAATTCCTCCCCAGTTCTCCCTGCGTTTTGGTTTGGGGTTGTTTTTTCCCTTGTCTTCATTCTGAATGTAAAACTTTTTTTTTCGGCTCCGCTAATCCCTCTGGATAAGAGCTCGGCCTTGCGGGATGCCGACTGCCAAATATGGTGCCGATGCTAAAGATGCCGGAGGAATGTGAGCTGCCTCGGGGCCCGGCAAATTAGCTCATTTCAAGGCTGGAAGTTGAAAAAACCCATAAATAACGAGGAGTTATTTTTGCTGCGGGGCCGGCACGCGGCCGTGCTTGCCCACCCGCCGCGCCTCCTTCCCTCCTTCCTTCCCACAGGGCATCCGCTTCGACCCCGAGATCCCCCAGACACTGCGGCTGGAGTTCGCCAAGGCCAACACCAAAATGGCCAAGAACAAGCTGGTGGGCACCCCAAACCCCAGCACCCCTCTCCCCACCGCCGTACCTCAGTTCATCGCCCGGGAGCCCTGTGAGTACTCCCTGCCCTGCCAGCAGGGTTCGGGTTGGCAGGCACCTGGGGTTGCCCCATCCTCGAGAGAACACCTTATTCTGGGAATGTGATGTCATGCAGAGATCATGGGTGGATGTAGCATGCCAGGCCTACGGTGTAGGATGCTGGAAGGAGCAGGGATACCGTGAGGGGGTGGCGAAGGGGAATACCAGATCCGACTGGAAGCAGCGGTACCTGCTTGCTGCGTGGTGGCACGTGCTGGGGGTTCCCAAAGGCAGCTGCTGGTGCTGGAGAGGACACGGGACAGGTGACAGCCTGGCACGGTGCCTGGGAGCAGGATGAGGTCTCAGCAGAGACCTCAGCGATGGCCTGCCATGAGCGCTCCATACCCGTTTCCGCTTCTGGAAGAGCTTCCCCCGCGCAGCCGCCAGTTCCTCACCTCGCTGTTGCACACAGGCATGAGCTGCACACCCTCCTCTGCTGGACGCCTGCGATTACTAAACCTCTTGGAGACAATGACCCCAGTCCTGGCTCCCTCAGCGATGCTCCCAGCCCCATAGCATTGCTCACCCTGTGTTATCCCAGCGGGCGAGTTCCATGTTGGCTTTGCGGGTCGGCTCTCGGCGGTGGCATCTCACACATTTCCAGGAGCAGCTCTGCTCCTGCCTCGGGGGGAGAAGGAAGGACGCAGCGAGGGACGCAGCCCTGTGGTCACCGTTAACTCTCCCTCTTCTTCTCTTGCAGATGAGCTCACAGTGCCTGCACTTTACCCCAGTAGCCCTGAAGTGTGGGGGCCGTACCCTCTGTACCCAGCGGAATTAGCACCTGCTCTACCTCCTCCTGCTTTCACCTATCCCGCTTCGCTGCACGCCCAGGTAATTCCGACCCATCCGCCACCACCGCTCACCCTCCCTCCTGCCCGCCCCGGACCCCCTTCCCCTCGGTGCTCGCCGCACCACTAACTCTGCCCGGCTAACAGGCACTCACTCCCCGCTCCCTGAGATTTAGGGAAGGCTCCCAAATGGAGCTGAATGCTGACAGGGGTCCTGCCTTTCCCCAGACACCTCTCTCTGCCTTCCTACTTTCGCTGGTGCCCGTGGTGGGGCAGGTGGGGAGGGAGGAGGGAGGGCTGGGCATGCTCTCAGGGTCTGGACCATCCCCATCGCTCCTGGCACCGAACCACCCATCCGGCTCCCAGTGTGAGGTGAGGGCTCCAGAACCCCTGGCTGCCGCTGCAGCATCGCTGGGATGCGGCGTGCTGTTCACGGGGTGTGAAGTGAAGCAGCTCTCATGGGGAGCAGAGGGAAGCGAAGCGCAAATAGAGGATCCATCTTTTATTGACGAGGTGCTGCCTTGTCACAAGCACTTTTCTGCCGGCTGCCACTGCCAGCGGCCCCCGATGGCAGCATGTGCTGTTAAAAATTAACCATCTGCCTGGGAGAGGAGCCGGGGAAAGAGGAGAAGAAGTGGAAATGGCAGAGGAAGAGGATTTCTTTGCAGTGCCAGCCTTGCAGCATCATGGGGATGCTGGGAAGGGACCCCTGCCACAAGGAGGGGAAGGGCAGCTACCTCCTCAGCATCCGTGCTGGACATCATCCTGGCCTTTGCTCCTTGCTGCTGGCTCCAGCTCGGTGATGAACAGGAGGAAACAAGCGCACGGAAACAGAGTTGCCAGATAAACTGCATCCAAAAGGCTTTTGGCCTTGGCCCACCAGGATTGAGCCAGCTTATCCAGAGCCGCCATCACTGGGAGCTGGAGCAGCCAGGGGCTGGTTTGAACAGGAGGGTGAGGAAAAGTGCTCAGTGTACAAACCATGCGCAGCCTTTGGATGAAACTCTGGCTTTTTGGGCCCTGCCGTTCATAGGAAGAGCGTTGGTAAATATTATTGCAGCTACGTACTTGCCTTGTCAAATAACTGCTAACAGGCAGCACCTGCCCTGCTCGGGGAAGCGCACAGACAAGGAAACAGCGGCATACGGAAGCTCTGAGGGTCCCTTGGGAAAACCCAGGCCAAGATCTGATGTCAGACAAAAGCAATATTATCTGATGTGAAATATCAGCGCGGTGGGGAGGGTGGTGGTGGCACCTTGCCATCCTCCTGTGCAGCTGCTGGTGGTGTGGGTTTGGTGGGGGGGCATTGGAGACTGGTGCCACCATCCAAACTGGAGCTGCTTTGCTGGATCCTGCAGACAGCAGCGGGACCAGGAACTAGTCCCAGGGATCCAGGATGGATCGTGGGGCTGGGTTGGAGTTACCTGGCAGAGCACCGAGTGCCTGCACACCAAATTTTGGCATCTGATGTTTTCTGCTTTGTTTCAAGAGGACTTTGCAGGAGCTAAGAAGGATGAGCTCACTCCTGCTCTGTGAGACCATGGTGCCGCTGTCCCAGCTCCATCCTGCTGGAAGCAGCGATGCCAGGGGCTGTGCTCAGCCCAAGTGTTACTGTTGGAATTGGAGTTGGGATGGCTGTACTGCTGGTGTTCCAATCTCCCTCCTCCCTGTGCCTGGGAAAAGCCAGGAAAAGGGAGCCCAGACTCAGCCTGATCTTGCCAGGGTTGGCAGCCATCCCCCCCCTCACCTTGTGTCCCCCTTGCCTTTGCAGATGCGCTGGCTCCCTCCCTCCGAGGCTGGTTCTCAGGGCTGGAAGTCCCGTCAGTTCTGCTGAATGCCGGGTGAGTGCCACTGCGCCGCTCCCATCCTTCTGTGCCGGCTGGGGGCCACCTCCACCTCTACCCTGGGCTTCCCCCACTGCGACTCCCGGGGTCTCCAGCAGCTCAGGATGGGTGGCCACCTTCCAGCAGACACCGGAAGTCCAGTTGCTCTCCTTGTCCCCAGAAGGGGATGTCCCTGCCATGACTCACCCCAACACTTTCCCACATATCCTGGGGCAGGAGGTAAAGGCACCATGCCAGAGGCGGGTGTCGTGATGGAAAAGAAGGCAGCCCCGACACAATCACCTCATTAAACCCTAAGGAAAACTACCCAGGCAGCCCAGGGTGGTGGGGCTGCCAAAACAAGAAGCACAGCCTTACTCAGCGCCCGGCTTCCTGGCGGGAGGGAGGGACCGATCCCATTCCATCTGGGACCTCTTTGGATGGAAAAAGCCTTGCAAGATATGCTCTAAATAACTTCGGCCTTTGTGGATAAACAAACAAAGGGGACTCAAATGGAAGAGGGAAGAGAGCCTTGGTGGACGCTGAGCACCGCTTGCCCTGTGATCCCAGCCTGCCTGGACAATCCTAGCTGGGAACCATCCCTGCTGGGAAGCCTCCTGCTTCCACACCCACCTGTGGAGAAACGCCAGTGGATCCAAAGCTCTGGCATCAGCTGCCCATGTTTGCATGTGACTGCTCTGCCCATCTGCCTGGCATCTGCAGCCCTATGCTGTGGCCACGAGGTCACTCAGCTGGGAGGGCAGGAGGCCCAGCCCTGGCTGCAGCCAGCCCCAGGCTTGGATCCATAAAGAATTCACCGGCTATTTTAGGCCCAGCAGATAAAAATAGGGAGTAGCAAGGCTTTGGGAACCAATGGTTCTTCCAAAATATGCAACATGCCAATGTTTCCAGATAAAATGTAAGCAGAGACGTATTTGGGAAGGGGAGATGAGCGAATCCCTTGAAACAGGTCGACCAGCCCAAGAGCCACAGTGGGTGGCGAGGAAAGGGGGTCAGGGACCTCCTGTTTCCCTTCCAGGCTCCTCTAGCTGGGAAGGGCACAGCCCAGTGAGGGCTTGGCTGAGGGCCCAGCTCTGTCTGTATTTGCTGCCTGGAGCCCATGAGGGCGGGGCTAATCAGAGAATCAGTTAGGTTGGAAAAGACCTCCGAGATCACCAAGCCCCATCTTTGGCCGAACACCACTAAGCTGCAAACTGTCCCCTCAGGAAGTGCCCACGCCGGTCACTGTGAAATCGCCCCTCCCCACAGCACACTGACCTCAGTCCCCAGTGCCAGCGTCCCTCACTCTCCACTGTGTCCTCCCACAGGTCTCAGGTGTGTGATGGTGGCCTACAGTCAGTCTTGTGGGTATTAATGGAGTCTTCCAAGGCGGCTACTGGGTTGATGTGCTCTCCACAGGACCTCAGTGTGCTGGTAAGGATGCAACTCCACGGGCTTGGCTGCTTTGGGAAGGGAGCAGAGGAGTGAGGAAGCCAACACAAAGTCCCTGAAGGAATAGGCAGGGAATAGGCTCCGAGGTTGGCATGACTCTGGGGCTGCTCCAGCTACTGCCCTGCAGAACCATGGCTCTGCCATTCCCGCCTTTATCACTGTTATCTGGGGTGAGAGTTTCCACAGCCAAGGAATGCCTCTCGGCTTTGAATTACCCCCGCTAATCTCATCTCCGTCCTTGCTTCCTGCCTTGGATCAACAGAGACTGAATTCCACTTAAGTGCAAAACTCAGCTCGAACTTAACTCCCAGCTTCCCAGCTCAAACTCCGAGGGCTACAGCCAGTGGGGGGAACAACGTGGGATCAGTCGGGTTCTTTATGCCTGGGATGCTACGGTCTCTCCCCGCAGGCATTTCCCACCTTGCCCTTTCCCTGCTAATCAGCTGTCCTTAGAGCATGGTCCTGATATGGATTTCCAAAACCAGCCTCCCTCTCCCCTACTTTCCTTCCTTCCACGAAGGAAGAGATAGTAACCACAGCCCTTTTTCCTCCATCATAGCTGCTTTTTTTTTTTAACACCTCACTTTGTTGTTTCAGGCTTGAAAAAAAACCTCACACAAGTTTGGATTCCTCCAAGACTTTCCCACAGCCTCTATCACACATCTGCTCTCCTAGAAGAAAAAAGAAAAACATACCTAGTAATAATATTTTCCTCTTTTACACTGTATATTTGTAAGGAAGAGTGTGTTACTCCCGAAAGCATGGTTTGACAGGCATTGTTGTAGTGTTTGAAAAGGCTTTTCAAACGGAACCATAGGAAAGCAGACTACAAAAAAAAGAAAAAAAACAAAGGAAAAAAAAAACCAAAACAAGAGCAAGTATTTTTGTACCAAAGCTCCTCAAGAGGACAATCTTACACCGGGTCGGACCACAGGTTTTGTGCTTGACTTTTGAGATGTGTAAAGAAGAGTCTTATTATCCCCTGGCCCCGTCAGCTGCATGTCGAAGGCATGATGTTCACATCTGTGAGGATGTCGACACACACGATGCGGGTTTGTAGGAATTGTGCTCCCTCTGGCACAGGAACTGTGCTCCGGCCGTGCTGGCAAGGCATCTGCGGACACTACAGTATTACTGTTTTCTTCCCGGTCACACCAAATGACAAGCAGGCAGGACAATCAGGAACTTTCTTCCGGTGTTTTTTTTACCTTGGGGCTGTGTTCATAGCTGCTGTGCAAAGCTTCCGTGGGGTACAACGGCTCGGATCAGGGATGGGCGGACGGCCCACACATGTAGCAAGGTGACAATTTGCCTCCTCCTCCTCTTGCCGTGACTGCTCCAAGCTGTTACAGGCAACGTAAACTGCTGTATGAAAAAAACATACCGACAAATCCTTGGTTTGCCAGCTTCCTCGAGGTCGGACGTGAGTCCTGAGGGGCTTCCCATTATGCTGAAGCACCGGCCTGGCCTGGCCTGGGGTTTTAGTGCTGATGTTACGCTGGTCTGGCTGCTCCCTGCGTGGCATTCCTATGTTTCCATGTGCAAAGGTGAGAAGGGAGGCTGCCAACATCCTTTACCGAGACAGAGTACCAGCAGAGAGACTGCTTGACACACTAGTTCTCCTTGCTCCAGGAGGAATTTGGAAAAAGAACAGAGCAAACTGACCCAAAACCTCTATTAGGTTTCGGTTTCTTGCAAAGGGAGGTGCAGAACTTCTCCTTCCACTGCCTTTCTCCCTGTCTCCATTCCAGCTGCAGGGAACACTGAGCTCAGCTGCTGCCCAGGCCTCACCGTAGCTGGTTTTTCCCAGCTGTTCGTGGCCTCGATAAACATCACCACCTTTTCCTTTCTCCTTCCTCGTGTCCTGTGGGTGGGCCAAACTAAGATGGCTGAGATTCTGGCAGTCGGGGTGGGACAGGGGGATGAGAAAATGGGATTTTTCATGATCAGAAACTGTCCCATTGGGGTCTTCTGTAAAAAATGGGACTGATAAAAGTGATGTGAGAAGAAATCAAATCCAAGACAAACCTCAGAGCGGCTCTAAAAGGAACGATACCAGCGTTCCCAAGCGACGGACTAACTCTTTTAGCAAACTATTTCCTGTACTTTGTCTTGTGGAGAGGAGAGACGCTTCCACATTGTCTACTCTGCTTTTGGAAATATGTTTAAAGGTACTTTTCTATTGTAATTTTTTAAAAATAAAACCGGTGATTATTATAAGTTAGGCGCAGAGCGTCGTTGTGTGCTGTCTATCTGGTTAGGAACGAGGAGAAGGATCCCAACACACCCCTCAGGGCCTTGGCGAACATCAGCCTCCTTCCTCCCTCGGGAGTAGTTGAAAGCACTGTGAGGCTCCTGGGTGATTTTTCAGGGCAGATGCCATCATCCTGTTTGGCTCTCTTGGATCTCTAGGAAAGCTCCAAAATCCAGGCTGGAAGGATCAGCAGGCTTTAAAGAAATGACTCCAAGTTTACAAAGATGTTATCGGTTAGTTTTTAAACCTACTAATCTTGGCAGGGAGCACAGGAGCTAGGATGCAATTTTCCATGAGCTCAGCCTCGGCTGAGGCAAACGTAACCTAGAGACGAAGGGCCAGATTAGCTCTGTATTTTTTTTAACACGCTGGGAATTCTGAAAAACTCGGGTTTGTAAGCCCAACCTAGAAATTCCTCCTCCTTTCCCTGCTCTGCTCCCACCCCAGCAAATGTAACCAGCACCCCCCAGGAGCTTCAGCCAACAGGCCAGGCTTCAAAAACCAAGTGCCAGGAGCAAGCTCCAGCTTAGCAAAAGCAGCCTGGAAAACGGGGTGTAAAGGCCAGGATTAAAAAAGCTACAAGCTCCAGGGTGGAAGGAAGAGGCATGGCAGTTATTTGAAACTCCTGGCTGGCAGGGATGAGTTAAGCCCTTAACGTTGGATGTTAATCCCACTGTGGCCACTGCCACCGCGAGTCACAGCTTTCACAGCTTTCCTTCCGAGTTGCATCCAGGGGAGAGGTTTGTTGGCAGGCACGGGGGAGGAAGGGAAGGGAGCCACAACACGCTGCTCAGCCCAAGAGCTGCTCCGAGCAGCAGCAACTGGCCAAAACCTCGGTCCCAGGCACCACTTTAAGGGACACACAGATGTTTCTGGGAGCAGATTCAGCAGCAGACATCCTCCAGCTATGAGAGCCATGAAATGTGCACACATCCTTCTGGACTTTGCCTGGGCATGGCATCTGCTCCCAGATCTGCCCTGTGAAAGGAAGTGGGGCCTTGCCCAAAATATTTAACCTCTTGAACCATTTTTTTTTTCGATTTCCCCTATGAACCAGCCTGTTTTTGTCTCTGTGCTGATGAGCATTGCCCTGATCAGCAAGGGGCGGGAGCAGCACGCTGCTCGCCCGGCCCCGGCGTCCCCTTTGCCCGCGGTGACCTTTCCCCATGTGGCTGGGGGAACATTCCTTCCCTGTGACCATCGTGGCACTTACAGGAAGGCCCAAGCTGCTGGCTGACATTGGAGAATTGCAAAACGGGATCAGGGACTCCCAGGCCAGTGCTGCCATTCGATACCAGGGTAAGTCCTGGGGGATATGAACAGGCAGAGCTGGAAAAACCAAGCTGAGATTTTGCACTCTCATTGTTTCCGCTTTCCCAAGTCTTTCTCTTCCCATCCCCCTAAACGTAAGGCTAAGCTCAGGGAGGGGAGGATGCAGGCAGCTCCTTCCTGTGCATCCCTGCACGAGGTTGGCTGACCGGCAGCAGGCTGGAAGCAGCTGCAAAGGCAGGGAACAGCTTGGCAGGGTCTCCAGGTCAAAATACAGCGCTGATTCCCCACATCAGACGGACACGAGTGAACGGCAGAGAAATGAGAGCAAGATGGGAGGAGAGCCATATCTCTCAGGCAATTTGGGGGGCATGGTCAGGCAGCAGCAGCAGCAGGGACAGGGGATCCTGCCGCGGGAATGGAGATGCACCAGCTGGGCCAGGGAGAGCAAAGGGCAGACAGAGCCGGCGCCGAGGCAGGCAGCACCCGCAGCCCGGATGGGGCAGGGAGGAGGAGCAAGCCCAGCGCCGCTCCTGGGAGAGGGGGAGAAGGAATAACAAGGCTGGGAGAGCAAAGATGTGAGAGCACCAGGGCTTGGCAGGCAGCTTTACAGGCTGAGACACAGGCTGCGAGGGAAGCCAGTGCGTAAAAGCAAAGAGGTGGGTGGCTTTGTGAGGATAGCTGGGGCCCGGCACAGCGCTCAGCATGGATTTGTTCCCTGATTCCTAAAGGGGAAATTGAGAGGCGTCACCCCGCAAGGGTCACTGCACTGCCCGAGAGCTGCCAGGCAAGCATGCTCTCTTCTTCCTGCCAGCACGAAAACGAGGACATTTCAACCCAGGGGGATGAGCTGGGTGCTGCAGTTGTGATCTGCCCCAAGAGCCAGGCTCCAGCCAACGCTTAAACACCGCTACCTGCCTCGCTCAGGGTACAAACCAAGATGACAGTGGGGCTTAAAAAACGCAAAGCTAAGAAACACCATTAGCAGGTCCCTGAAATGCTGCCTCTAAAACACTGGGAAGTCAACCATTAGCAGAGTCTGGACTTCATCTCTGCAGTCTCCATAATTAATAACCAGCTCAGGAGGGAATAGAGAACACAACCAAACTGATGGAGGCAGGAAGAAACTGCACAAGTACTTCAGGCCTTGGATGCAAGCCCAGAAGTGCAGGTATATAGTCAAAAAATTAACTTAATGGCAGGACAACCTCCTGACTTAACCATCCTTTTCCCCTGCTGTGCTTGTACTCTGCACAATGTCCAACCCACGAGGCTGGTGCAGTTCGACACGTGAATCCCAGCCACAGAAGCACTGCTGGGTTTTCAGAGTCATGGCTGTTTTTCCTGGGCTGTTGAGTAACACAGAGGCCACTGCAAGCCAAAGCAGCAGAAAGCAAGCCAGAGAGAAACAAGAACTGCTCTTACAGCACACCAGGAGGCACCGAAGGAACCAGGGCTTGGACCCACAGGAGCACATGGGTAGAGCGGGCTGCAGGAGGTCTCTGATCCAACTTCCCTCTCACAACAGGACTTGGTTGGCACCAAGAGACCTGGGCATCCTGGTCTTGTCTGGGCAATACTTGAACCTTTCATGGATGGAGACATCTCCCCACCAGCTGTTTTTTTCCTAATATCCAAGCCAAACTTCCCACATTCCCTTATTATGTCATCTACCATGGCTGCCAAAAGCATTTGACCACATCATCCTCCTCACTGCCCTTCACATTGCTGTACCTTATGATTAGATACACCCCCAGCCACCTGCTCAGCACACTGAGCAGTCCCAGCTCCCCACTCCTCCTCCCAGGCCCTCTGCCCCCAGCCCTGACCAGCCTGGGAGCTCCAACCAGCATCCCGAGGGATGGAGCAGGGATTGAATAGAGGGAGAAGCCTAAACGGGACACATTGTCCAGGTGTGAGCTCCCTAGCGCTGAGCAGAGAGCCAACTGCTTCTCTTGCTCTGCTGGCCCTTGCCGGAGCGGCACAGGCTGCAGTCACCTCATTTGGGAAGAGAACAGCTACAGCCATGCAATACCAGGGTGCCCTGCTGTGTCCAGGCAAGCCCTCTCTTCTGGGGAGATGCCAATCTTCCTTAGCTGCTTTACAGGGACGTGTCCAGAGAGGCTGCGCGGCGCTGACAACACGGACACGGCCAGAACACACTACAGAGCCAGAGGAACAAGTGCCAGAGCAGACCCTCTCTTCCTCAGGAGGAGATGGAATCCCAAACCACCATTTGCCATATCCCTGACTTTGCCAGCAGTAGGAAGGCAGCACCAGCAGGCTGGGATCCAAGCTCTCCTCTGCCTGATGGCTGTCACTGGTCAGCCTTGCCAGTGTAAACCAGCCTACAGTAAGTACTGGCTCTACTGGACATCCTTCCCCCAGAAGCAGGAGCTGCCAGAGGCCCCCAAGGCAGTAATGCACAAAGGAATTCGGGCCTGGTACATTAGCAACGACCAGAAAGTGAGCAACAAAGCTGGAAATAATGAGATGTCAGCACCACGGTTGCTTCTAGCCATCTGCAAAGGCAACCCCTCCTCATCAGCAGGTAACGGGAGCGCGGCTCTCCCTGGTGGCTCAGCACCACCCGCCCGTGCTCATCGGAAGCGACAGCCCTCGCCGGCTGCAGCCACGTGCAGGGCCTCCATACCCTTTCTCAGGGCTCCCTCGCCTCGCTCTCCTCCGCTTTCTAAAAGCCTGGAATGATCACGATGAATTATAGATTAGCTCTGGTACACATCGTCTTATGTCAGTTTTCTCATTCAACCATACACAATCCTGCTGTTTTCCATCCCCTTCCAGAATGAGCGTCATAATGGAGGAGGAGGTGGAATAACTTCAGTCAGAGCAACTTTTAGGAGAGAAGTTAGTAGAGATCCGTGTTTAGAGGTGTGACACACCTGGGCTACTCAACTTGTCCCTTAAAAAAGGAAAACCTTGTCAGGATCAACACACCAAATACTGGAGCTGAGGGAACAATGTCCTTGCTGGACAGGAGCCTAAGGAGAGGGGAAGAGGCAGGGATAGGTAAAGACGGCACCGAGATGGGTTTGCCAAAGAACCTTCCCGAAATGCCTGAGACCAAGGTGCCTGCCACAGACCACTTCCATCTGAAATATTCTACTCTTATGTTCTCAGCCCAAGTGCCCTCATCTTCCTGGTTTGCAGCAGATGCTTCCAGGGAAGGAGGAGAAAAATGGGGTAACGGCCCAGGGCTGCCAGGACAGAATATGATGCCTCTCAGCAGCCCTTTGCAATGCCATTCTGAGGGAAGAAGGGTTTTGCCAGAGTAAGCAAGCTGAGGGCATGGTGGTTTTGGCCACTGGGAGAGTCATTCTGCCAGACACAGAACACAAGGGAACACCCTGGAGGAATATGAAGGAGGTATAAGTTTTTAACAGCTGAACTTCAGCAAAAAGCCTGATCAGGATATAACGCTGTGAAGAGACTGAAGTGCACTGGAATGGTACTAAAACGATTTCAGCAAACAGACTCACGTTCCTGTAGTCTGAGATCTTTTCTAGTTCCACCATTTGATTTTTAAGAGATCTTGGGAAAAAACAGGAGCACTGGGACCATCTTTGTTTGGGAAACAAAACCCAACTCCTGAAATCTACACAAAAGGGAGGAGCTCATGCTCCTCTTCTTTTTGACAGGCTTAGAAAGTTGAGTCTGTTCACCCTGGAGAAGAGAAGGTTGTATGGAGACCTCACAGCCCCTTCCAGTACCTGAAGGGGCCTACAAAGAAGCCAGAGAGGGACTCTTCATCAGGGACTGTAGTGACAGGACAAGGGGGAAGGGGTACAAACTGAAAGAGAGGAAATTTAGCTTAGATATATGGAAAAAAGTCTTCCCAGTGAGGGTGCTGAGGCCCTGGCACAGATGACCCAGAGCTGTGGCTGCCCCATCTCTGGAAGTGTCCAAGGCTGGGTTGGAGTGGGTTTGGAACAACCTGGTCTAGTGGAAGGTGTCCCTGCCCATGGCAGGGGGTAGAACAAGATGATCTTTAAGGTCCCTTCCAACCCAAACCAGTCTGGGATTCTACGATTCTGTGCTTATTGTCTGAACTTGTTTTCTACACCACTGCTTGTCTACAGCCCATGACATCACTAACAGGCCAATGTGAGCTTCCCTTCAGCTATTTTACAGATTTTACCCTAACAAGCTGCAAAACTTAATTATGCCCTTTCTGCTACTATTGCAGAGAAGACATCCACCAGTGAGGCAAAGAATCTAATTCAGTCTTTCCAACCGGACACCACCTGGAGCCTCACAAGGCTAGCGCAGCACACAGAGCTCACAGTCACTTTCCCTTTCCTGCTCTCCTGTTTTTTGACCTAACATATTTTTAATCTTTCAAAGTAGCTGGAGGCCTTTTCTTTAGACTCAGACTCTATTATCTCAACCACTTGAGCAGAGAAACAAAGCAGGTAGCCTACCTTACAGCCAGCTCTGGTTCATAGAGAAAGGGCAATGTTATGTAAGGTAACTGGAAGTTGCTCCATGAAACCCCCAAAAGTAAGAAAGGCAACTCAGAGCTCTGCTGTTGTCCAAGCAGCAACACCAAAAAAACACTGCTCAAAAATGCAGCAGATGGAATGTTTTTTTCCTTGAGTGAAGATGACAGAAGAGAGGTGAACAGTTTTGCAAGTATGCTGTAGGTACTTAAAGCAAGAGCTGTAAAACTAAAAAGCTCCAAGAGGAATTGTTTGTGCTGACCTGGAAGATATAGGAAAGAAAAACAGTTTCAAAACCATCTGGAGCAGCATGTTTTTATCTATCTATCTATCTATCTATTTAAAAAGCATGAAATATATATATATATATATATATATATAAAATAATAGAAGAAACCTCCTAACGGCATTTGGCAGCTCCCTAAACAGGGCTGACATGTGCAACGCTGGAAGCATTGTCTGTTTCTCAGAAGAGCAGCCTTTAAAACCAGGAGGATAAATGCTGCACTTACAGAAGCGTTATTTCCCCAAGCTGACAGAACTTGTTCAGTGCGACAGCAACAAAGCCTCATTCTTCATCTGCTCACGTGTCCACATCCGACGGCCTCTGCTTCGACCTCAGCTGCATCAAGCAAGACAACAGCCTGGGCTCAGGCAGCAGCAATCTGCCGTCTGAGGGGAGCTGTAGGCACCTCTTTTATCTTTGATCCTAACCCTGAAAGAGCGGAGAAACAGCTCCTCTCCTGCAGCGCCATGAAAACAGGATCAGCATTGACCGACTCTGGTTCGGAACATAAAAATAAGTTATCAAGAGGACATGATTTGGCCGCATTCCACGTAAGGCTGCGCTGCACAGAACATCAGGCATCTACAGGCAGCTTGCATTTAAGGTGGTTCTTCCCCTCTCCCCAGCTATCATTAAGAAGATGACAGCGTTAGCCCAGAACAGTAAGTCACTGAGAGGATAAAAATATAGCAGATTCCTTTACCTCCACAAAAAGGCAAACGCAACAAGCACAAAAGTTGCTGATTCTCTCATTCTTTAAAGAAGCAACACTGGAAACCAGCATTGTAAATTTATTACTTAAAAAAAAAAAAAAAAGCTTCAGTATTACACTGTCGTCTTATTTCCCTCCTGTGCACAGAGCAGAACGTGCAACACAGTTGTACCCACAACAGTGAGGAGATATCGCCGAGGGCAATTCCTAATTAACATTAGGAAGCTCCGGCTGCATCTCATCCCACAGTCTGCTGGGATTTTGGGAGAGGGGGTTTTCTGAGTTTGAGTCTCAGATATCACCGCGTTTCAGTAAAGCTCAGTCCCATGGCAAGGAAGAAGCATACAAACCGTGGGTGTATTTGACTGTGAAAGAAACTTTGCCTGCAGTGATTTTAGGAAAAGGTTTTCCTGAAATAGGTAAAACAAATGCTGTATTCAACCCCACTAGAAAGCCCCTTGTAAGTAATTCCAGGTAAATACCCATTAAGCAATGTAAAAGCAGAGTTAAGCACTGAGCAGGAATTCCTGCATTACATGCTGAGCACCATTTATCACCCTATGCCAACAGGCAACTAGTGAGAACCTCTTACTCAAAGACACGTTTCCCATTAGCTAATTAAATTAACCTCTAAATTTAGTAGCTCATACTTGCTCTTAAACTGACCTGTTTCACCTCGGCAGTTGCTGGGGTGGGGAAAACACAACACATTATTATATACAGTCAGTCCTTCTGTGAGCAGACGCCGAGCCCCAGCAGCAGAAAGCTCGTCTAGAAACGCGCCTTTGCTCCAGAATTCAACTGCTCACTGCTTGCCAGGAACCACATCAGAGTAATCTTTTAACACTCCAACCAAGTGGTCATTGTGAGTCTTAAACCGGCGTTTCTTCTGAGAAGCAGGTTTCTTCCTCCTCTGAATGGGAGCCTGCAAGAAGAAACAAACAGCAGTCAGAAGATCTGTGACCTCTGACCCGATGTGGCTGGTCACTACTGCTGTGAAAGACGAGCCCTGCCAGAACCAGGGGTGGGCAAGGAAGGGGAAGTGCTGGCTCCTGGACAAGCAACAACATCCAATTCCAATCCAGGCAGGGAGATGACCCCGGGGCGGAGCAGAGCCACGGTAGCCCAGGCACAGGAGTAAAGCTGGCATTTTTAAGTGCAGGTTCCAAACCATCTCACGCAGCTACGGAAGCAGGTACGTGCCCCGTAGTTCTAGCCACAATCCCATCAGGATTTCAAAGCTTTTTAGCAGAAAAGTTAAAACCCCCCACCTTCCTCCCAAAATACTACTACTCTTAATGTATTGTACACCTTCAGGCAGAAGCTTCCACTGTGGAGCTCATGGGGATTCCTGGCATTTGCCCTCTTTTGATGCTGCTTGGATTAATTACACTGGCTCTAAGGAGTCATAAAAATCACTGACTGCTGGCTGCAGCACTTGGTTTTTCCAGTTTTTAAAACTGGTCACACTTCCCCAAGCTCCACAAAGCCGTGCATAGGCTCACCAACCCATTTTGGAATTAACACTGTGGGGTCAGGAAGGGGGAATTTCCTAGGAAGATCTATAATTTCTATCTCTTACTATTTTCTTTGGTCCGGTTTCTTGCATGGAAGAAATACCCTGTCGTTTCAGATACTCTTCTATCTTCTCCTCATCCATAGAATCCACGGGAATGCTCCTCCACAGCTTCTGGAATTCTGAAACAACAAACCCTGGTTTTATATCCCAGTGAGCAAACCCTGGGCAAAGACCCCACAGGAAGGGAAGGAGAGAGACTTGATTTCAAACACCGAAACATTCTGGCACGTCAGTCTGTCACCGCCAGCAGGCACTCACTCAGCACAGCCTTCACCCGCTCCAAATGTTGATGCACTGCCAAAAACACCCAAAACCCGAAAAGATGAAACTCCAACGAACAAAACAACAACAAAACACCCTCAAGCTAAACTGCACTCGAGCATCAGGAGCACCCGGAGGCAACCTGTGCTTTTCATGTTCATTTGCTACAGGGAGTCTCTTTTTACCTGGAATCTCCAGAGCTGTGTAGGCTGTGAATGGAGTTTTACAGTTCCTGATGAAGGGCAATCACTAACCATAAATGGCAACTTCATTTACACATCTTCAGCTGCCACTGACTTGGGAGATTTGTCATCCAGTCGTCTAATTTACTGACGGGTCAAGACATTTACTTCAGTAGCTCTGAGCTCCTTTATCACTGCAATATGATCCATACCGTGCTGTAGAGATTACTAAAGTACTACGATTCCTCTGGTGTTAAAAAGAAAAGAGACACCTTAAAAACCACAGCAGCAGGAAAACAGACAGAGACGGTAAGTCGTAATTAGAGCAGCTGCCATCTGCCTGCACACTTTCTGCCTCACGTAAAGTTTCACAGAGCCTCTGGAATGCCTTCTCCAAGCAGCGGCTGGTACGATCTTACCTCCCTTCATTCCCCAGGCAGGGAGTTAAGATACATCCTGTCAGCAGGTCTGGCTAACAAACTATAAATAAAACACGAGGCACACATAGCAACACAAGACTAAATTTTTCCTTTTATTTCCAGATAAATTTAGTATACAGTTGTCAAAACAACCACAACCTCTGCATGCCTAAGGATCTGTCCTGTGCAGCAGGGGACGAGACGCTCCAGTGCCGGTTTGCCACAGATACCCCGGCTCAGGGCACGCTGCAACCAAATGGGAGTGTACAAAATCAACTCAGTTCCCCGCACTTGGAACAATTCCCTACCTAAGGCACCTTGTTTCTCTACGCAAATGCATGCTTCGAGTCTCAGGTGTTTCTCTTCTTCCTGTTGCCAACAGCAAGAGGCTGTCCCAGCTTTCCAGGAAACAAAAGAAAGGAATTTCACCGGTGAAGAACAACAGTGTTCATTTTCGGCAATGCAGTGGTTTTGAAGAGAACCAAAACCTGCCAAAACACCGCTTTTGGTTACACGGAGATAGCTCACAGAGGCTATCCAGCACCCTGGGATCAGTGGGCACATCCCTTAATGCAAGGACTGACACTGTAGTCAAGATATTCTCCATCTGCTCATCCATTTTGAGGGGGATTCCAGGCTTTCAGCATAGCTGGTGGTGCCTGCTATCACAGATCATCCCTCACCTCATCCTGCTGCAGCAGGTGGACAAAGTTTGTCCTCCTATTTATAATATCCTGCTACGAACACAGACGATGTGTCTTCTCATTAGAGTTCAAATACGCCCTGGTGCAAAAAAAAGGAAAGCTGAAGATAGGTGCTTAAGGTTAAACCGGTCTACATTCTTCTGGGGAACAGAAGTGAAAAATTAAACACTAGAAAATAAATGGTCAGCTCTTCAGGGATCAGCATGCACAGAAGTGCAGATCACAGTTAATACCTAACTACAGTGTTCTGCATTTCTCGTAGTGCCACGGTTATAACATCACTCCAGCTTTACATCCACCTTTTAAACTCGGCCAAGAAACACAAATGGAACAGGCACCAAGATCCAAAACTGCAGAGCTAAGATGGACTTTGCATACAGATAATTTAATCCACTAATCGGCCCCACCAGAGTCACTGTATCATATTCTGCAACTCCATTTAAAAACTCCTCCATAAATCAGGCTGCTTTCAGCACTACTGCTTTGATTGCACTAATTGCAAAAGACTTTTCTTCCCATGCTGGAGCTCCATGTAGGGCTTTAAAATACTTCACTGCCCAGGAAAGAGGGAGTCACAACAAGATGGAAACACTCTGTATTGAAGGACTGGTTTGGAACTAAAAGTACAGGATAAAGGTGGAGAAGCAGAGGGAGCTGCCATCCTTCAGTGCATACGAGCTGTCTGCACTTAGAGTGTCATCTAAAAGGCAAAGGAGATCCATCCATCATCTCATCACAAAACTGACTTGGTGTAACACCAGACACTGGGCTAAATGCAAGGTCTGAAGAAAGAGAGCAGCTGGATGGTTGGCACTGAACCATTTACACATTACCTGTCAGGTTCAAGTCTCCAAGGACTATGCCCCTATCAGCCAGGGAAAGTTTAGACCTTGGGAATACACTCTCTGAATTATTGTGACATCCTCTCTGAAATATGAGAACCTGTGGGAAAAGCTGGCAATAACTACAGCTCTCAAGAAACAACCCTCTGCATTTGTAGCTCTGGTACTTCTGCACCTCAGAAAATATACCCTTGACCTGACATAGGGAAAAAATTTTTCCCCGATTTCCTTGAGAAGCACTGGAAATGCTGTCACCCTGGCCTCTGCTGTGTGTCTGAAGAGCAGACAACAGTGGCAGAAGGCTGCTCCTACGGAAGTTTTCAATATACCAGATCCATTTTTCACAGTCTTTCTTTTCTCTGTGGACAGGTCACAAGGAGCTCAGTGCTGGTGTGAGGAGTGGGAAGGGGATGGTTGGAGCAGGAAGTTCCCCACATGCTGGCCTGCTCCAGCCAGCCATGGAGAACAGGTTGGGATGCAGGCATTCCTGTGGTGCCTGTAGCCGTTATGATTACAGAGCACACTCAATTTTCCTTCTCTGTGTCCTGTTCACTGCTGGGTGATCTTTACACCATCACAGCACAGCCAAGGTGAGCGACTTCCCTCAGAGCCACTAAATTATTTTATACACCAGCCAGAATAAAAGTAAAATGGCTACAGGAGGGTAAAAAGACAGCAAGGCTTCACCTGACTGCAGCAGGCTGCACTCAGGCACGCCGACAATCTCTGCACGGCTTAGGCTGCTTTGACAAGACACAGCCCAGAAAAAATCCCCAGGGGAGAAATTTCCCAAGACTTTCTGGTCAAAGCCATGCAGGTGCTTTGAACCCTCATGGAGATTTGCATTTTCCACAGAGCTTTCAAGTCCTGATTCCAATGCAGATCTTCCTGAGAAGAGGCAGAAAGCTGTGATCCCATTACTGAGGCAACTGTCACGAACAAACCCTATACACAATATCTTGCAATCTGATCTTTCAAACATTTTAACTCAGAAAGTGAACAGAATCAACACTACTCACAGGCCTCGAGAGAGCTAAATTCTGGTCTTTTGAGTACTGAGAGGAGGAAATGAGACCAGGAGCTGGCTGAAAAGCCAGTTTAGATGTTTGCTGACATCTCCAGCAACATGAAGTCTGCGTGCACGGTCTCAAAACAGTGAGCTCTGACCAGCAGGAACCAACACGGAGCTAAGCAGAGGGCAGCATAACGAAGATTTTGCAGACACCTTCTTCTCTTTGAAATACCCAAGGGGTAAGGATGCACAGTTACCTTGATTTTACAGCACAACGAGGTGCCTCATAGATGAAAACAATTTGCACTGACATTCCCTGAGTGATTATACTCTAACACACTTCCTTTCTATAAATGCTTACATTTGGGGAATGAAGTCATGGGTAAATGACTGCCTGGTGACTTTGGAGAGGCTTATCCAGCACTTCTGACTGCCTCACCTGCTCTTGCAGAAAGGTTGAGATGGTTGTGGAGATAAACTGATACATCACGCAGGTAATAAAATCTGCCAGAGATTAAAAACAGCTTAAAAATCTTCAGTGAGCCAAGACAAAAGCTGAGCAAAGGACAAAACCAGACCATAACAGCGTAGAAGGGAAGAAACAACAGTCCTGACAGTCCCAGGGAAAGCAGCACCGGATTTATACCAGAAGGAAAAGGTGCTTGATGTTAAATCTGTGCTGCCCCTGGACCACCACAGCTATAAGTCAGGACTGATCCCAGGCAGTTTTTACAGTGTTACATTTAAGAGGCTTTGGCCATTCTCTAAAGCCCTACAAAGGCGCTTAGGAAGAATTTTAAAACCACGTATAATTAACTATCCGAATTTTTTACCATTAAAATACTTCCTATAGTGCATTCAGCCGGGAAAGATACCATCTCTAGCAGTTAGGCAATCAGACTGGCCTTTCAGCATTCAGCACAGGGGTGAAAGCCTTGTTCACATGCAAAGTGCTTCGCCCCAGCACAAAAAGGCAGCGCTTGACTTGGCTGAAGCACCTGAAATCTGGCCCTGCTTTTATAAACACTTTCAGCTCCCCACCACTGACAGCAGATTAATTAGCCAGGAAGTCCAGAAGGAACACATGCAATCTGAACCTTCCTTGGCTAATCACATAAAAGGAAGAACAAAAGCCGTTCCTTACTGCTAAAACCTTCTCCAGTACCCTTGAGATCACGATATATAGGCACCGCTCCGTTGCTGCGATACATTGGGATTTATTTTCACAGGGGGAGAAAGAAAAGCTTGTTCAGCCATCAAGGGCAGAGGCAGGCACTGCCAGAAAGCAGGTCCTCCCACTACTCCAGGCAGCGAGCTCCAAATTGCCCTGGCAGCTCCTCTTTCCCTGCTGATGGAGCTCAGGCAGCAGCGGGAGAGGACACCCGACTTCCCAAGGATATCAACACATGTTCTGAACTGGGATGTCATACGGCAGCACCGTGCACCAAGGAGCACAGAGACCTTATTTCTGAGGATAAACATTAAACTAGAAACATATTTTGAACTGTCATCGGCTGCTAGATCAAAGAGCCTGCCAACACTTCAAGGCTTATTTTGCAGTCTTTTAAAAACTTCATTTTAACGTTGCCGGAGATAATGAGCTGCAATAGCATTGCTAAGGCAGAGACGTGTCACAACTCATCCTGTACACAGACAATTCTGCCAGTGACTCCCTAAGAGACACCCTTCTGCTGCTCTGGAAAGAATCCTAAAGCAAAGCTGCTCGGGGAGGATGGGTTTCCTTCGTCGCAGGGTAACGCGGTTCGAAAAAGGACCTGCTCCAGCTGCAGTGAGTGAGTGAACTTACTCAGGGATGTTTTCAGCACTGCGGCATATGCAGGTGGATCACAATATTCACAAAAGAGAAAGTATCCTTGCCCCCTCTCAGAACAAAGCATCAAAAGGAAAACTAAAACCAGCAGGAACAGAGCAACAACAAAACATCACTTCTGGCTCAGACGGGAAGCTGCTGCCACCTGCGGATAAAAGGAAGCAGAGCCACCTTGAACTACAAACACAGCACACTGGATCCCTTCAGGACAAACACTGCAGGCTTAAATGCCTTCCTTCAGCAGGAGGCAAGGCGTTTTAAAGGGATTTTTTAACCTCTTCCTTCCTCTGATAGCAATAGCTTGCACTGCTTGCTCCTAAGCGTGCACGGGTGTGCCACAACACGTCTTGTGTAAGAAGAACCTTGGATTTATCCTGGCTGCCTGATGCCTCTGTCTACATCTTAACAAAATGGGTTCTGTTATGAAATTTCACAGTTAATCCTGGAGTTATTACAAGCTAATAACAACAGGGTAGAGACCTCCCTCTGATAACTCTTTTAGTATGGCTGGGTTCCTGCTATCTGGAAAAAAACTGCACAAGAAAAAACATTCCTTTAGCAAGACAACTATGATACAACCAGTGGCTAAAACTTAAAAGCTCTTTCTTAAAAGTTACCGCAAGAGCACTGATTTCTAAATGTTTTGGCCATGTTCAGACCCCAAAAAGCTGTGGGCTGATGGACTGAAGAGGCACTACCTCAACAGAATGTCAGGGTTCATGGTAAACTCCTAAACATTTGGAAATCAGAAATTCCCCAGTGAATCCATTCTGCATTTTGCATATAGTTTCACTGCCACTATCAAGAAATGAGAGAAATACTGTTTAAAAAGAAATTCACTTCAACCTTTTGAAATATTTTTTATATTTTTAAATGCTGTAGATGTCACCTCTACTCAATTAGCTTTGTGAAAGAAAGCTATTATGACTGAGATTACAAGTGTGTACTCTCAGTACATAACAAATAGTTAATGATACACATCTCCAGTTGCTAAATTTTACTGGAAATAAAGATTCCCTTGGAGGCAGGCAAAAAAACAAAGAGCTTCATGCATTCTCCTGTGGTCCTGTAAGTAGAGCAGTTCAAATTTGTATCAAAACTTCTTTTTACCATAATGTGATGCTGTGTGATGCAATGGCTTTATGTATCACTTTACAAGAACAACACATTAACAATAGAAAGTGTTCAGTGTCACTGAGTCATTTAAAATAAGATCTTCTGACACAGTTTGCCTTCCCTTTTCTGCACTTACAAGGCACTTGATGTAGGCATTCATGTCATTACTGGAACACACCCTGATTTCTGTAATTAATTTCTGTGCATAAACAAACGTATAAAATGGCACCAGAAGATTTTGCCACTATTTGTGACACAGAAAACATGCTGAACTTGTGAAGTCACAAATCCACTCCAGCCCTGGACAGCAGCGCTGCCCCACATCTGTGCTCTCCTCCCAGTTGTAACCACCCCCTTCTCAAGAATTTTGCTCACATCTCATCCCTCTGTCCTTTCTCCTCCTGTCCCATTTGTGGCTTCTTGCTGCATTCACCAATAAAAGGCACATGGTTAATAAACTGGAAAAAAACCCAACAAAAACCTTGCACCCACAAACCATTCTTTTGGGTTTTTTTGGCTTCCCCTTAAGCAGCAAAATGTTAGATGCCATTTTAGTCACAGTGAGGTGGTTTTTAGTCTCTGCTACTCTTGAAGACAACTGCAGGATCCCTGGTGCTATGTTCTCATGTATCCATCATAATGCAGAGGATATTACCACTGGACTCGCTGGTCTCGTTAGCCTCATGTTAATATAAACATTCTCCTCACATCTGGACACACCTAATATTTCATTACCACCTTAAAAGATTGCTCTGCCTGAAGACTGCTTATATACAGAGGGGCTTAAGATGAATTCAAATTAACTGTCATGGAAACCTGCATAAACCAACACCTACCTTCATCCACAGCAAAGTGACAGCTCTTGTCATTGTAGAAAAGAATTTTCTTCTTATCAGGGCGATTAACAAAGATGATCTGGTCCCCTAAAGCCTCAAAAACAAATGCAAAAGAACAACTCAAAATCACTTCGTTTCCAAGGTGAAGGTCTCCAACTCCAAGAGACCCAGACCTTGTGCTACAAAAAGCAACAACAAATTGGAGAAGCTGCAATGTAACTGGCCATGAAACACATGAGTACGCTAATGAATCAAAGATGAGATACAGAGGATTGAGGTCAAGGTGTGAAAGCAGAACTAAATGCCTGCAGTTGGAATGTGGGAGATCAGGAGGCTTCTGTGAGAAACAGCTCCAAGAGCTGCGTTGAGACATCAGGGCAAATCTGAACGTAAAGGGTGAAATACAGAAAAGGCCACATATTAGATCCGCTGAAATAGCTTCCAAGCTCTCAAAAGAACAGAAACAACTCATGAGAAAACTGTCTTAGTCTCTCTCTTCCCTCTGAGAAGTGAACCAGCTGAACTGCAGACATGGGCCCCTCACCTTTATGGCTTTCTGTGCATTGGGCAGCCCTTCCTCGATGTCTTCCAGAAGGATTCCTCCCAGCCCTCGCTGGTCATGCTTGTCCAAGAGCCTGAGGAGAGCCTTTTTGTCTTTCAAGTTGTACTTGGGTTTGAAAGCATACTTCCCATCCACAACTTCTATTTTTGGATTGTTGACTAGAGCCTGTAACAGGGACAGAAATTTCAACCCTTGAAAAAGTGCAGACACTTACTACATTTTTTTCTGGTGTGGTTATGAGCACACGAGCCACGTTACAGCTGCCAGACTGGAGGTTTGAGTTTAAAAGGATTTTAAGTCCTTGGATCCTAGATCCACCAGCCTAGGCATAATTCACAACACAGCACTTGTAACAGAGAAGGGACCCAGTTTTGGTGCTGCAGGGTATTTGTTCACCTTTTCTCATCTGGCAAAAGTTTGGTGATAATTTTATATACGCTTCTTGGGAGGACCTCTTCCATTCCATTTTGATATTCTGGTTCATTATGGAAGAAACCTAGAGCTACCTTTTGAAAGACTTCAGCAAAGTCAGGCTTCCCTCACAACCAACACTGTCAGAGTGGAGGTTTCTGTTCCCCAGAATATTAGTGCTGGGAGCAAAGGAATCCTACAGTCTGTCTTAGTAGTTTCCTCAAGGAGAGGTTACATATTTAATCATTTAATAAATGTGTATAATTCAGGTTTATCAGAACTCTTTATCTTTAATGAAAATCTGAACGTGCGTTTTCTTTACCTCGCTCATTAACCATTGTTTCTGTTTGAGTCCAATATCTAAATGCTGCGTTTCATCCAGTATCTCCTCCAGGGTTAAGGGATGTGTATCACCGCGCTGGTGCCGAGTCTGGAAAAGCAAACAGGATCTATTACAGTTCTGTGCTCACTTTATTCAGCAACTCAATTACCACAAAGTAACTAAGATTGGCACCAAATTACACTTTTGATCAATAGCTCATGAATCCCAAAACCTGACAGCATCTTGAAATTCCTGCAAATAAACCCCATTATCTTGGTTGTAAAGTGACCTGGGATAATTAGGATTTCAGTTATGGAACAATACGCTGACAATTTAATTTACTGGCAGCACTTGGAATTTAACAAGCAGTTTCTTGGAATTCTCACTCTTGCACTAAAAGAATTTTAGAGCTTGAAATACTCAGCATTTTCCAGCTACCACAGGACAATAAATACTTAAAAGTATTTAAAAACAGTACTACTTTACACCAAAACACCATACCTTCATATAATTCACTATTTTAGCAAGGACTCCAAACTTGTAGCCAGAGCCTCCTGAAAGGGCTTTCAAGTTAAATGATCCATTGCTGTGATCTACAAAGAAAGAAAACAAACAATTAGAGGATGCTTTGATACCTCCCTGTTGGCTCTGAGCTCCATCACATTCTCACTCTACTTCCAGCAGCTTTTGAAACAACAACTATGGACAGAAACAGGAGCGGCAGAAGCAGCCACCCTCAGGACTCTGTCCTTGCACACGTCTTGATCCAGACCCAAAGAGCCAGAGGACATGGCTCTGGAACACTTCTGAGCAGAACTCCACAAACAAGAAGTTAAGAAAGCAGCAAGTGACTACACAGTTACTGCCATAAGAGAACACGTTTAATTCAGTGGCTTAACATCCCATAATCATTTACACTACATTAATCCACACTGAAATAATGCACTGCATTTGCTCCACCAATACCTTCCTGCTGCTGAGATGCGGGCAGAAAGATTCCCTTCTTCCCAACAGGCACTCAGTGGTTACACAGCAGGTAAAGGAAGGCTGTGACTTTTTTTTATTTATTGTTTAAAGTAGCTCTAGTGGAGAATTTATTAAACAGATCCATATAAATGCAAACCAATTCAACCTGGTGTGTTGCACCACTGGAACAACAACTCAGAATCCCCTCTGTTGTCAGCTCTGGTTGTCTTTATCATAAGGTTTGCTATCATGTTGTTTCAAAAATTCTTGCAAGGTTGTCAGTGACCACTTCATTAATGTCAGCTCTTAGCACAGCACGTTAAACACAAATATCCACAAACCACTATCACAAGCCACAGGCTTGTTATCAGCACAACATTGCTCAAACCTAATGGCAACAGTTTTCTGGAATTTCAGCTACTCCAGAAAAAGAACATCATCTCTTTGTCACCACGGGGATATTTTAATCCACTGATTAAAAAAAAAAAATCACACCAATGATTTCTAAGCACATTTGACAGGACAACAAGTATCTCAGAGATACGGAGCTCCTATTATTTCTATGGAAAATCAGTGAAGGAAGAGGAAAGAACAGAATTGTGAAGCTGTTACATGACATCGTCTTAGAGGCTTTACACAGCACAACAATTCTAAAATTAACATAGAAGAATCAGTGTAACTCCAGCTACAGAAGAATATTTTATTCTGGTTACTAAATTAAGATGGTAAAAGGAGGAAAATCAAAAGCCAGCTCCCCCTGAAAATACGGCCCCTAGGGATTTTCCCCTACAGGGTTCCCTTTTAACATTAAAAATTAATGTCTACGTAGGACATTTTATAAAGAAATAGAAAAATCATAGATGTAATGAGGTGTGAAGTGACCAAAATAAATTCAGAGGTACAACAAACAGTTAAGACGACTTATCATGCTTCTGTTCTGTCAATTGAATCAGGAAGATTATCTTGTTTAATCTGCCTGGTTGCAGCCTGCTACAGTTCATGACAAGGGAATCTAACCACGCAGTGAGGCTGGAAATCTGCAGATATTAACACTTCAAACGTCATGGTTTGATGGCTGATACCAGCACAAAGCAGAGCGGGGTCGTGGCCAACGCACGCTCCCAGCGCGCTCCTCTGCTAACGAGCTCATCGCATCCCAGAACCCAAGAACAGGGAGCGGTTTGCTTCTTATTCCAGACAGTAAGAGTCATATTTATGAATGATTTACTCCTGAGGTTGAGGGCTTGATGCAAATGAGCACAAAGGAAGTTGTCAGCAGCATCGTGCTCGGCCAATGGAAGGAAAGCTCCATCTTAGCTGTGCCATAGGCTGCACTAAAAAAAGGGACCAGAACGGCGCTCTCTCAGCATCCTTTCACACAAGAGGTAGGTGTGTATCATTTTATAACATTCTCTGAGGTTTATCTTGATTACTGAAAGAAAATATGCCTGTAAGCTGCGAACCTGTAAAAGCTTCTTGGAATTAGAATGATTTTTCTCTAGGCTGAGCAGGGTTTATCCCGCTGAACACGGAGGAGCTTGTCTTGCACGATCAGACAAGCACTTTCACCATCTGTGCACTAATGGAAAATTGATGACCACTCCATCTTACAGCAAAGCTAACACAACAAGCCAAGATTCAGTAAACAAAATGGATTTCGTCCTTACAGGGGAGGTGGCTGGTTTCCTGCAGCCTCATGTTCCTTGTGATTGATTCTATATGGTTTCACAGAAATGACGGTGAAAGGGTTTTCCTTAAAACAAAGACAGCTCCAGCTGAAATGTGAGAAACGTTACCTCCCAGGGGGTATTCCGTAAATTAGGCTGCCTAAAAGAGATCTGTGTGCGTGGAAGAGAAACCTGTTCTAGAAATGTGGTATCCACTGAGGCAGGGAGAAAATCCCGCTGCACGCTGTTATCTTTGAAAATACTGGAGCAGCCACCGATACAGTGCAAACAGACGGGTTAGAATGCACCTGAGATTTGTGAATGCTTTTACCCTGAGATGTCTTTCTTAAACAGGACTTCCTCAGTGCTGCATTAAAAGGATTTTTTGCCAGTCATTTCCCTCCACTCCATGAATATGATTTCAAATAAAGCTGTTCCTCTGCAGTGCCCAAAGACGCTAATGCTTTTAAATTAAAACCTAGTGCAGATATTAGAGGAACCAGTTCATTAAATATTTAACTCACTGCATTTTGGATACATACAATTGCTGATTTGATTACAAATAAGACTGGCTGATGATACGAATCTGAACTGTGCTGTTACAAAATAAGTAAAACTGCAGGAAAGCAGCCCATTTTTGGCAGCTTTCAAGGACACTAACCTCATTAGTGCTATTTCAATTCTGAACAGTTGGCAACGGCTACTTCAGCCTTGTATTTTAATAATTACAGCAAAGAGTAGTTGATCTTTATCTGCCTTGCCTCATTCAAATCTAAGGAGATCATCATCATCCTCCTCAAGGGGCATGAACCACCTCCAGCACGGCATTAAATTCCACCTCCTGGCATAAAGACAAACATCTCTCCACCGTGCAAACCGCTGCCCTATTGGTGGCTGTGGAGAGGGAAGGGGCTGGCTGCCCTGATGGAGCCTGTGGAGCAGGAAGGCAATGGCTGCTGCACTGCGCTGTGCTGCCGGCATGGCTCCTGCCTGGGCCATGCCGTGCCCAAGATGCTCCTCTCCTCTTGGGAACAGAGCTACTGCCTTGGCAGAGAGCTGTGCTGGCAAAGGGTGCGGGCTACACAGCATAGACATGACAGGTTCCTCTAGTGGCCCCAGATTTTGATCACTTTGAGCAATACAAATGAAAAAAACCTCCTAAAATTACTAAATTTTGCATCACAGAAACAGTCTATTTTTGTGCCTGGTGTTTACAGAGCGAGCAAACTTACGCGTAACAGATTGTAACAAAACCCTCAGTCTTAGAAACCTGTTTACAAAGTTCAAAACAAAACTCCTTTCGTTCCCAAAGGCATCCTCTTGCCATTTAAAATACAAAATTAAATCCTGCTTATGTTAATTACTCCTCAAAGGGGGCTCAAAATCCTTTTATTCAGCTCCCCCCTCTCTCCTTCTCTCACGGATTTTAAAATAAGTCTTCAAGCCACCCCTTCAAAAACCCTCATGACTTTTAGCCCCATAACAGGTTGGCCGAGTTGCCTTCCCAGACCGTGACCAAATCAAGCCACTCTCCTGAAGCCAGGATCTGACTCAAGCCAGGAGCATTTTTAGCTTGGATTTGCTCTGTAAACTTTTATTTAGGGAAAAAAAACCACCAACAGCTTAATTAATCCCATCCATCTCAGTCATACTTCGTATATTCAATTACTAATTTGTGTACTCAGTTACAGATTGAACAGAGGAAACAGTTAAGTTACTGCAACTGCTCCAGTAAATGTCTGTATGGAATGCTAATGCCAGGAACCTTCCCAAAAACAACGCTCTTCCGTTGCAATTTAAATCCATTAAAGACAGAAGGACAAAGAAAAAAATGCATAATATTTGAACAATAAAAATAAGACATAGATCACAAGCTGGTTTGGCAGCATGATCCTGGTTTTCACTATATCCTTTTCTTTAACAATTTCACAGAAATAAGGACACGTGCTCAGTCTGCTTTAAGTCAGCTGCTTTAGCAGACACCATCACCACCATGTTCCACCTAAAAACTCCTTGCTATTTCCTCAAGGAAATACGGAGATCTGACTTGATCTCCTCCTCCCACACCCAGTTTTAAATTGCCTGAGGGATCCAAAGGTTGTTACGATGTCCTACAGCCACAGCAGATAACCAGAAGTTACCGTAGCTTCTTGGACGATTTCTCTTACATTAGACTACAGAGCAAAGGCAGATTTGCTGAAGCCAACTTCTTGCTTCATCTCCCCCCACACCACAGAGCCGCCTCTTCCTCTGCTGGCTGCCAACAGGCAGCACTGAGGGCCAGGGTTAGGCAGAGTTGAAAATAAGACATCAGAACTCCTCAGAAAGGGTTGGGTTTTCTTTGTTACCCACCCCAATGACTGTGGCACCACAAACAAGATTTCCAAACTCTCAGTGCCATCTGCGCAGCCAAACTTCTCTAGCACAAACTACTCAGCAGGGGAAGAGCAGAGGAATGAACAGGTCAGGAAATCTGCCCTCCTGAAGTCCAAAGAGTTTTGCAAGGTGAACAAGTCTCTGCTAACAGGCAATTCCAAAATAATAAGGCCTTTCACACCATGCAAGTGCCAGCCTCCAGACTGACAATGGACAGGTGGTTGTAACCATTGTACACACCCTGAAAATTTAGTTTGTAGGCTTTCTGTTTGTGCATATAAGTGAAATAAAGAAGCAAAGTTCTCTCATGCCTGAATAACTTACGCTACATGATGCCTGCATGAACCAGACACTGCCAAAATAAATGTTCCAGTCCTATCACAAACTTGTACATTTGGAGTTTGATGTTTTTGTGAGCAAATATGAGTATGCAACAATACATGTCTGTAGAAACTCTGAGCACTTAGTCTGAGCTCAAATAGTTACAATTTGTGATAAAAATCACAGCACGTCCTTGACTGACAGAGTCCTCAACAGCTTTGTTTTTGTGTTTCAGCTCCCAAATCTGTGACAGTGAGCATACTCAGACAACTCTTCAAGAATGGCAACCCTCAACAGCACTCACTGGAATGAGACTACATCCATTTCCCAGTATCTGGGCTTCCAAGTGCAAAAAATTTACCCTTTCCATGACAACTGGAACACTGCCTGCTTTGTTATCCTGATCATATTCATCTTCACCGTAGTTTCTCTGGTGGTGTTGGCTTTCCTGTACGAACTGCTGGACTGTTGCTGCTGCGTGAAAAACAAAACTGTGAAAGACTTGGAGAACGAGCCCAACCCCGTCAGAGCAATGATGAACAGCTTCAGGAAGCGTCAAACAGAGGTGGTGTAGGAAGCACTGAGCACCTGCACTTGGAGAACTGGGTTTGACACCTCGAATGAAGCCTCTTGTACCTTACAAATGAGCGAGTCGCGTGCTTTTTTTCTTTCGGACTTAAATATCCACGGTTGCAATTTTATCTCTGGATGTGAACTGGAATAATTGGCAATGGCTTTCCAAGTGCTTAGCAGAAGGACAATCTATTGCAGTGTTACGGGGGGGGAAAAAAGATTTTTGTTTTTAGATGAACTTTTGCTGTTTACATTGAGTGACTAGCATAGAATTTTGTCTACCCGACGGAACAAATGTTGCCTAACATGCATAAAACTGTGTTGCTTAACTGAAGAAAACACTTATAAAAATGTTCAACAATCTGATCGCGTTCAGTGCAAAGACAGCAGTGTTGTCCCACCGAGTCAACCAGACAGGGACAGGACAGACAGACAGACAAGGGGTAAGAAAAAAGATGGGAGAGAAGGGTTGAATGGCAAGAGACCCTTCAGGCAGGAGAGGATTGGGTGAATTCTAGCCTTTGGCAGCACTTTTTATTATGGGTTTCTTGCTTTTAGAAGAGAGGGTGGTGGGAGGAAAACTAAGCCAACAAGAAATGTATCCCTAAAATGGTCTTTTCTAATCCTCCTAAGTGTAGTTTGACCCTTTCTTCCCCCACTTCTCCAGTTCCAGAGAACTGCTCTCCCCTTATTTCATATTCAGCCCGGCCAACGATCTCTGGGTGTGGAGACCTGAGTAACCCATTACCTTCAGAATATCTGACCCTTTCCACAAAATCCTGCTGGGAATAAACAGGGACACTTCTCTGCCCCAAGGCCGCTGCTTCTGTGGCAACTGCAACACTACAGGGAGTTGGACATGCTGGATCTATCAACCCTATCCCAAACTGATGGAGTTCTTGCCAAGAAACACAGGCAGACGGGCCGCAGACCTCCCATGCCGAAGAGGGGGATGTCACCCAGCCCACATGCAGCCTCCAGGTGCCAACACGTTTCACAAAGGAGGCCACACCAGGATCAGCCCTGTGCTAGAGAGGGCTGCTTCACTTTGCACAAGAGAATCTCACTTTATTTCATTTGCCTGCTGACACATCCCAGGGTTCACACTCACCCCTTCCTGAACAAAGAACTCTCACACCTCTGGCTCACCAGGTTATTCGTCCTCTGTAGCTGTGTTGTGCCTCTGATTTTTAAAACCATTCAAGTTTTGCAGTTACAAATGACAACTGGAATAACAGTGTCCAACAGTGCGGCCATCAGTTATTGCTGGCAAGTCCTTCACACTCCTGAACCCACACAGACATGTTCCAGAGCAAAGCTACACGTGGGACAAGTTATTTAACCGTATTAACCCCAGGTAACATTCCTGTCATGAAGGAAACAAAACCCACCTAAATGGCCACAGCCGTAAGTGACCTCACAGTCCGTCCACGTCCGAAAAACCTTTGTGCTATGGCCAGTACCTATAACAATCTTTTTTTTTTTTTTAATATATATATGTATGTATATCAAATCCCTCTCTCAGGCTGAGTATGACTAAGCTCCAGAAGATCTGGAAGACTTGCTAATTGACATGTGCTGCTCCTGGTCGGTGAGATGGAGTCACAAGACACCCAGGGCACTACGAACTAGCACAGCTAGTCCAGTGATTCACCTGGAGAAGCAAACTCCCTCCTGCAGTCACAAAACCACACAACCA
The DNA here is from genome assembly GCA_013397725.1 of Rhagologus leucostigma. Taxonomy (NCBI): domain Eukaryota; kingdom Metazoa; phylum Chordata; class Aves; order Passeriformes; genus Rhagologus; species Rhagologus leucostigma. The sequence goes on from VZTD01004915.1 coordinate 43,004, forward strand.
TTCATCTCAGATGCATTTCTTATCGTGAAGTTCGGCCAGGACCACTCCCCCGTGCAGAGAACGCTTCGAGCTCAAAATCAAAAGCACAACTAATGGAAGCTGATGCCCCAAGTACAAGATAACTTAGGACTCACGCCAAGACGATGAAGATAATGTCAACGGTGATAACGATGACTCATTACCTTCTGCCGTATGCGGCAGCATCAGCCTGCAAAGTCCTGCTCAAGAGGCCAGGGCAGCCATCGGGACGCACTGAATTAATGAATGTCTCTTTCCTAAAAGCAAATGCTCTGGACACTTGCAGCATTCCCACGAAATGCCCACCATGGCTGCACACAAGAGGGCAGCGTGTGCAACATCCCAGCCTCTGCTGCTCCAGCGATGCCTTCCCGAGAAGCACACAGAATGACAAATCTTGGGACTCATCCCAGCTTTTTATTTTACAGGTCTATAAAGGGGAATGGGTGTGGGCACAAGGAACAGAAGACAAAGGTGTCCCCTTGCACAGCACTGGAGAAGACTCAGGATGATTGTTTTCCACAAAACAGCCCCTGAAGATTTTGGCTCTTGACTACTGTTGGCGGAGACCACTGAGACAAAGGTCTCAAGACAAAGATTAAGACCACAGCCACAATTTACTATTGATTAATAAAATGAAACAAACAGATTTGATCCATTTCGTTTATTTTCCAGCTCCTATTCTGAACTGAGTAAACTAGTTATGATTTTTTTCAAATAACTGTTGAAATAATGATTTGAAATAATGATAGTAATCCCTGTATAGTAATCACTGTAGGAGCAGTGGGAAGCTTAGAGCCAGTCTAAGACACACAGAGGCCAGATTTAGCTGTGCAGTCATCTGAAGATTAGCATGGTCTCCATACCTCTCCTCCCCCAAAAAGTGACAAGGGCAGGTTCTCTGAGTCACAGAATCGCAGAACCACAGAGCGAGGGAGGACCTGTGGGCACTACACACCCAGGGACTATCAGTGCCAACACACAAACACTGTGACTCCATTTATCACCTCTGTGGTCACACTGCACAACAAAACTAGGACTGCCCACTTTAGTTCTTGTTTCTTTGGGGCGGTGGGACAGGGATTCCTCAACATCAGGTTTTTACTCCACCTCCCCAGACCTGTCTCTGACACCCACATATCCTGACAGGGACCTGCCAATCTGGCAAGTCAAATAAAAAGCAGGTTTTGAGGCAACAGATTTTGACTCTGCAGCACAAAAATGTTATAGAAACCCTGGAACCTTTCTGGCACTGCCTGGAACACAGCCAGCAGCATAAAAGATCAAGTTTATTTCCTCAGAGCCACACCGGGTCCCTGTTTGTGTAAGAGAATTGTCTTACAGCCACAAAAGCACTTAAAGCAACCCTAAGCCCACCAAAACCACAGAAACAAAATGAAACCTTCTTTATCTGCTCAAAATCCTCCAGATCAGACTCACATTTGTACCCTCTGCCCTCTTCCTGACTCCCCATCCCTTCTTCCCAGCAAACCCCGCTCATGCCAGAGACGCAGCTTAGGATATTCCACTTAGAATTTTGTTTTATTTGGAGAGTGTGAAAAAGGGATGGATGGAAACCTGGCCTCCCTTGATTTATTTTACAATGTCTGGCTGATACTTTATTTGGTGCCTGAGAAGCTGCAGACACATACCCAAACTCCCCGCTCTTCCCCTGAGACAGAAGACGCCTCACTGCTCCCAAACCCTGTGACGTTTTTCTCTGTTGTTTTTAGCTCTATTGTTTCTTTTGGAGTTTAGGACAGAGCCACGCGTGGTATTATTCAAAATACGAGCACGGACTTAGTTTGCACAACAGGGTATTTTGTGCTTTAGTAACTCCCGGCATTTGATCTGACCTTTAAAGCGCGCTCAAGAACTGCCACTGCTTTCAAGAGCAAATCCTCTCCTCGGTGCTGCACTTTCCACATACTCTCACTATTTTTGGGGCTGCTTTATTAACTGTTTATTTGATACTGAGAGATGCATTATCAGTGCCACCATCCCAGGGAAACGCCACAACTCCTGAGTAAAACAGGCAGAAACGTCTGGAATCCCTGGTGCTCATGAGCAAAGTTTAGCTCCCAGGTAAAACAAGGACAACTGCTAATTACAACGCGCAAGCCAGACAAGATGTACCTTGCAAAATCCGTCTCATGTGTGGATACCCTTAACTTCCAGTTACCTAAATGTTTTAGGTGCTCTCTTGCCAGAAATAATCACAGAATCATGGAATGGTTTGGGCAGGAAGGAAGCCTAAAGATCGTCCAGTCCCAAGCCCCTGCCATGGGGACACCTTCCACTAGAGCAGGTTACTCTGGGCCCTATCCACCATGGCAAACACAGAGAAAATGAATGACACCACTGCTACTGCTGATCCAGCAGGCACTGAAATCCACAAACCAAAGCACAGTTTCACATGAATAATTCTGGCAGTAGCAATTCCTCCAACTGAGCAACAGCAAACAAGCCACAGGATGAGGCTTAACACATACGCACAGTAGGGAATGGGTTTCTCACACTGTGCAAGTGACTTTCTTAACAAAAGTGGTAATTTAAGAGAAAGACCGACCACAGCCACCAGCAAAACTCACAAATATAGCGTTATTCACATTAATAAACCATAGCTTAAAGGCAAGCAGTGGGAAACACCAAGCAGCTGCTGGGACAGGAGACTTCCACCCACCTGTGGTTTGTTTCGAGCTGGAGGAGCCCCCTTGTTCTACCTTGGCTTTCTTCTTCTTGGAGGCAGAGGAGTCTGAGGAGAGCGCTGGGCGTTTCTCTACGGCTGGTGTGGAGAGGGCTCGCTTTTTGAACAGCTCCCGCTCCCTCAGCAAGCTGGGGTCCATGATTCTGCCACGGGGAAATAACGAGAAAAAGGTGTTGCCGTCAAAAAGGTATTTAGGAGCAGAAAGATTTGTTTTAACACAGAATATGCTGAGTTGGATGGGACCCACACGGTCCCATCACTGAGTCCAACTCTTAGCCCTACACAGGACGTCCCAAGAATCCCACTCTGGGCCTGGGAGTGTTGTCCAAACGCTCCGTGAGCTGTGTCAGGATTGGTGCTGTGACCACATCCCTGGGGAACAATTTCTTGTTTGCTCCTCCTTTTCCCGAACATGGACTTAAATAACAGGGTAAAGGTGTCAGTGCACCACCGGAACCCTAAAGAGTGTGAATGGGAATGCCGAACCAGCCCTCACGGTCACACCCAAGGTAGGAAAGCCGGGTACCAGGTTAACGAGGGACCTCACGGCCACCGGCAGGACGGAACAAAGTGGCAGCGCGGCGGGCGGGCGACCGGAAACCACCGGCCGGCGGGTGCCGGTGCCTCGCCGCCCCGATAGCCGCGCGGAGTGGGGAAGCCGCTCCCACGGGCCCGCTCTCCGCTCCTGTCCCGGTCCCGATCCTGGGTCCCTGCCCCCGTCCCCTCACGGCGCCCCCCGCTCACCCGCGCGCCGCCGCCGCCGCCTAGCGAGCCATGCCGCT
>VZTD01004915.1:46705-76845 GCA_013397725.1 Rhagologus leucostigma
CCCGGGCCTGCCCGCCCTCAGCCCCCGCCACACAAACGTGCACACACGCAAAGGGGTCATTTATTTAAATCTTTTTATTAACATCCCATTTCACACAGTGAAAAAGTCCCAAAAGTGCTTCTTGAGGAAGAGAAGAGGCAGCAGCAGGAATGCAGAGTAGAGGAGGGGCAATTAAAGCCCCTGTGAGGCAACAGTCTCTGCAGATAATGCTCCTGGCGTTGGGAAAGAAGATTAAAAAAAAATCATCTTGATTTCCACATTCAACTGAAAATCCCTTTTCTGGTTTCTGTTTTGCATTTCTTGGTCTGGGTTACAGGTCCAGCTGTTGCTGCTGAGGTTCCAAACCATTCTGGCACCCGCCTCTTAGCAGGGGGATGAGAGTTCTGGAAGGAAACAAACGCACAAACATGGAAGGAAACGCGCATTCACAGCCTGGCTCATTTGCACAGCTCCTCAAATTCATGCTCAGCTGGAGCCAGGAGCAGTCCAAATTGTTCATGGAAGACTTATGCCTCACTTAAATCCGACACCTTATTCAAGCACCTAAGGGATTAAGAGTTCAACTCTGAGAATCAAGGCTGAGAAAGATTTGCACTCACAGTAATATCCAGCTTCAGACTGAAGCAAGTGGTTCAACGAGTGGTGCTGGTCAGAGACATGAGCTCCCTTTTAAATAAAAACTCCTAACGTCTGCACATACAACTTGCATTCCTATACACACCAGTGCAAAAATCCTTTATGTGATCAGCACAGCCTCACAGAACCCTGTACTTAAAAGGAAAAAAAGGAACCAAACGTCCGCTTAAAATGTTGAAACCGTCTGTCACGAGATAGCTGACGAAATGTACTGGGGGAAAAGTTTCCTGTAGCAGTCTATTGCTGTCCAAGTGGGATATTCGGGCACAGCAAGGGCAATAAAAGCAACATAGCATCACTGCCTCAGGGATGTCGATGAGAGAAGCGGGCTGGCAAGCCAGACCAAGGTTTCAGGCACAGTGAGGAACCCAGAGAGAAGCTGAGAATTTGGTTTGTTGAAGATCCCCGCCCCAATCACCAGGTCTGGCTGTGCTCCTGCCGTCTCACCTTTGGCTGAGAGTCAGCAAACAGCTCCTCCTCCTCAGGATCGAGGGCAGGCTGGTTGGAGGTGGCGGGGGTGATGGGTTTCGAGGGGCCTGCTGCCCCCCTGCTCCCTGCCTGGCAGACATCTATGTTCCCTGCAGCCTTCCCGTGGGACAGAGAGGAAGCACAATGTCACTTGCGTCACAGTCCGTCATCAACAAAGTTCCGACACCTCTGCTTAACGAGGGCACTGCCTATTTCTTATTCTTTCCACCACAATAAAATTTGAGCAAGTGAATTTCATGCATTTCAGACACATAGCAACTGGAAGTTGTACTTGGGCCTTTTTTTTCTTAAGTGCAGAAAAACATTTCCTCCATCCCTATGGCTCTGAAAACTTGAAATATTTACTTCTGACTCACAAGTGTCATATTTTCAATGCGTTTTTACAGCTAAAGTGTCAGTTAAAAACAGCACAGTGGGCACAGAGATATTAACTCATGTTTTTTTATACCATCCTGCTGGTCATAGGTTGCAGCACTCATGCTGAGAGGTTTGCATCAGCTACACATCCCTGTGTTACCAAAATCCTCACTAATGGCAAGTTTACCACGTGCTTTATTAGAGTAAGAACATCTGCTTACCGAAGCCAAAGGCACCACATGTAGATGGGGTTTCTCTGCTCCTTCCTTGGATGCTGGATTGATCCAATTACCCTGTAAAAGGAGCAGCAACGTCAGGCCGTTCAATCCAAGAACATCCATTAAGAGATTTAAAACTGCTTGCTGCAGAGAATTATTAGAACCAGGATATCTTCTGAAAGAGAAGTAAATAAAGACTGTTTGGATTAGCTTTTGGATTTGCAGTCTACTCCTTTGGATTATATTAATTTGATTACTAATAGCATGTCATTCCCATTATTAGCTCCAGGAGCTAACGTAGCAGGAACAAGTGTGATCAGAGCTCAGGCAATTGGACTTTCAGGAGGTCAAATGCAGGGAAAAGGTGGCTCTGACACAGATATTGTAGAAACAAAACAGCACTCAGGGAAGCAAGAAAATCAATTTGGCCAAATGGCAATGCTTGAAAAATTGTTTGAGCCAGTGTTTAGGAAATCAGCCCAAAGCCCTGTAAGGAACAGACATGAAATACCAGCAGAGGCAGCAGAATTTAGAGTATGGTATTTCTTCTTACCATTCCCATCAGGAGTGACTCAGTGCAGGGTGTCCTTCGTACAAGGTGCTGAACTGGGACTTGGGGTCACAGAGACCGGCAGAGGGCTCAGACTACCCTGGATTTTCTCAAACCTCAACAAAGAGCTCCCTATTTCCCAAGATTTGTCCCCCCAGCAGACACTTGTTATCACGCTGTGCCCAGCAGTTTCAAGCAATATGGAAACCCAAAGACTGAGGCATTCCTGGCTGGAATTGCCTCCGGCTTTTTCATCCTCTTAACCTTCCCACTTGCTGCATAGTAGGACAATCTCTTTTCCCACATCAGGTTGGTTATTAGGTACCAGTGCACAGAAGCAAAGCAAGGGCACAACCTGGATTTCGTTGCTATGAAGGATCCAGCATATCCAAGTTTTCATACTGGGAAGAACTTATAATGTAAGCTGCACAGGTCTGACCTCCTCCTAGGTCAATACTGATTCAAAAAGATCCTCAGTTTCTGCTCTGAGCATTCCTCTGAGAAGGAGGACATGGTTCTACTCAAAACTGAGGGAGACATGGATTGGGAAGACGAGACACTAAGCACTGCTGGAAACACCAGCAACATTCTGTTAGTCTGTTCCTACCAAGAAAACATCATTTTACAGAAGTTTTATAACCTTCTTTTACTAACCTGTGTTTTATTCCACGAGGCACCTCCCCTGCTTGCTTGATCTGCTCCTGTTTTTTCCTGCTGCCCTTCAGGCCACACCAACCTTCTTTTGATGCCTAAGCCATCCTGAGATTTATTTCTATCCTCTTTCTCCAATAGTGCAATCATCATCTTGATCAGATACAGCTCAATATTTGCAGGAGTAAGTTTTCTAATTTCTTGAATTTTGGTAGTGTCTTGGAAAAAATACAAATACAATATTAATTGTTTAAGCTTCTTGCCCCTTATTCAGTTTTCTTATGTTGTAAAATACATTCGTTGCACCTCATTAAAGCATAGGATGGATTAAGGCATAGAAAAGATAAAAATGTATGGGTTTGACTCATAAGATCATGTGATAAATTCCCAGTGTGTTTTCTGAGGATGCCAGTACTTACAGGAAAGCTTCGTCAGGCTGATGTTTTTTGCCAAAAACATTTGAGTAAATACAGATTTAAGAGGGAAGTCTCAATCTTTTCCATAAAATCAAGTCAAAGGATTTGTAAAGGGCTGCCCCATTGTTACATTGTTACCCCATGATCTGTAACAGATCGTGATAGAGTTATTTTACAACTGAACCTTGAAAGGAAAGCAGTGACTCTGGCATTGCCCCAGCCTTCCAGGATCGATGGGTTCTACCAGACATGAGAAGCTTCAGGTAAGGTCAGTGATGCTGATGCCTTAGGTTTTAACTTCTGTATTTTTCAAATCCTGGACTGCCTAGTGTGTGACTCTGAAGTTTCTTGTGGCCTGTTAGCTGCTGTTCTCTCGTGCTAGTTAGACGTAACAAGCCATTCTAGGTTTGCTCTCCAAGGACACCTAGATTGTCCCGGGCCCCAAAATATGTAAACTAAGGCTGCTGAAGAGCAGCGCCAACTTGGGGTAGTTACATCATTAACTGGGGTTGTAATTGGAGAATTGATCCTGATATGCAAATGGACCAAACTTATAAAAGTGTGAACAACTTTTGACCCGTCGTCCATCTTGGGTGTAGCCTTTGACTCCCCAGAGTGTACTCTGAAGGCCCTTCAAATAAATACCTACCTTTATCCCCTTATTCTTGTCTACTCTCTGTTTTAGGTGGCCACCCAAGGCATCAGTGCTTACCCGAGTTAATGGGAGGATTGCGGATAACATCCGTAACGACCTGCCGAACTCCAGGAGTCAAACCTGCTCGCTCCAGGCTCACAGTGTAGCCAGCTGCCAGGGCCTGGGACAGGTGAGTGCCAACCACAGCAAGGGGCAGAGATCTGCACTCACTTATGGCCCTCTGGGGAAACAAAGGCAGAAGGGATTCACATGGCAGAAGCGCCATTCCCAAAAAACAATCCAGAGACACCGGCACACAGCAGCGCAACAAAGCTCCCCAAACCACAGCATTATTCCTAACAGTTATCTCATTTCTTCTCCAGCTTGTCAAGTGTTTCTGTCTCAAAACCACTACTTCACAGCTTGAGTGCAACACCTCACCTTGAACTTGGTCAAGATGAAGGAGCTGTGGTGCACCTGACCTTCCACGGGCCCACTTAATACAGAACATCCATGCGGAACGTGGATAACAGCACCAAAACAAATTCCCCCTCATTTTCACATGTTGGATGAATTCTCCTCTTAGAACATTTGCCTTGAAGAAAAGCGTCTCAAACTTGATTGACCCAAACTTGTTTTTCTCAAGGACAGATTTCCAACTGGAATCTTGTACTCTTCAAAAAAGCACATTGCAAGTTTCTACTCATTTCTCCACAAGGAATACACACACTGTGCATATCATCAGGATTAGAGGACACAGAGCATCAAGTTGTCCATTAATAATTGTACAACTATTTCTTGTTAATTCATCCTTAGGTACACTTTTACCTTGGGGACCACCTGACCAATGCTCTCGGGAGGGGCGAAGCAAAAGCCAAAGCAACTTGAGTTTCTTACTGTGGAATTAAAAACTCACTGTATCCCACCTCAGTTTTCCATACCACTACTTCATAGAGTTAATGAAGAGGATCTGCCATTTCCCTGGAAAGGTACTGCCTCAGAGTTTTAAAGCAACCCATCCCAGCACTGTGCAGAGGATGTAAGAGAACTTGCACATCCCCCTCCTCTAGACAAAGCATCCCTGCTATCAGCTTCCAGCAAATCAAAAGCCTCCACAGGCAAGAGCTTACCAGAGAGTAATTCTTCTCTTGGAACAGAATATATGTGACCTCCTCTGAGCGAGAAAGGGCTCTAGCACACTTCCAGGGAGATGCTTCTTTCTGAACCTTAGATTCGGATGTGGAGAATGTGTCGGTCTAAGTGAGATAAAGCAGAATTAAATGAGTTATATCCCAGTGACAACCAGTGGATCACCCTCCCATTATTTGAAGAAGTAACATTAGCAGAATCCTTCATCTGTCTGGAGGTTGGTTTTCACCCCAAATCCATGTTCTTGAAAAAGAAAGTAAAGAAGGGAGGGAAAACTAAAGCAAGGAGGGAATCTAGATGGACGCCCACATACTCCCATCTTACTAAAACCAAGCATGGCATTGACCAAGGAACTTGGAAAAGAAAACCAGACAGAGAAAAGTGCCCAGGTCAACACATCGTCTTACGTATTCCATGTCAAACTATTCCATCAAAACAAACTGTGGCATTCAGTCTGCGTGGGAAACTCCTCCATTTGAGCGAAACTTTCTCAACACAGACTCCTTGAAAACAACTGAAAAACCAGGCGTGCTTTTGGTTCCCATTCCTAGATCATAGCATTTTTTTGTGAAACAGAAAGACTAGTCCATGGAGTCCAGTAGCTGCAGAACAAAGCCCATTCTTAAGGCTCCTGCCAAGGAGAAGACACCTGAGTTCATCATACCTGCAAACCATTTACTTGGCAGAAGTCCTTAATTTCAGCCAGGAGAGGCATCAACATGGTGGACTTGGCTTCAGACACACCATCAATTTTCTTCAGGTTCTCAACGTTCGTAGGCCTGGTTTAGGATGAAGAATGCAAGAACATAGACATTCCCAAAACACTGCTGCCTAATGCCTTTCAGTAGCTGGGGGAGGCACTTCAGATGCTTCACCAGCTGAGCTGCCCCACTCTCCCAACCGAAGCAGGAAAGGGATTTGTGACTTGGCTTGCAACCTCCCCAGTTTGTACAACATGTCTGCATGCTGGCTTTACCTTATCCGGGCCATCTCCACCAGGATCTTATTGGTTGCCAAGACAGCTGGAGGAATTTCCTTCTCATTAGCTACCTTCTGTCTAGCAGTCAGCAGCTTGCCATACAGAGCAGTCTGGGAAGGAAGGAGCCAAATTCTCAGGAAGCAGCTCTGCATCACTCATAGGTATAATTGTTACAAGAGCAAAAGTTATCACTTCCCTTATCTTTCCAGTACTACACAAAAAACCTGCAATCCACTAACCTCTCCTAGTGTATTTAAGCCCTATTCTGGGACTTCTATTCAAAACAACTCAGTAATTTTAAGAATTTGGTCCAAGCCAGCTGCCAAAACACAGGACAACTGTGGTTTGCAGGCTGACTGCAATTCAGATATCCTCCCTATCCCACAAAAGCTTACCTCTAGTTCTTTTTCTCGGGATGAAACACTTGGTTCTTGGGGCTTCAAAGGAGATTTCAGTGGTGAGCGCCCTGAAACACTAACAAAAAATCAACTGTAAGCAAGCCTTGCTTCAGATCAGTTTATTCAGGGACTTGGTTCAAGGCTGTGGGAGAGCAGCAGCCCAGCTTATTTTGCCAGCTCCAACAGCACCTCATGCCAGTTCTGCACCCAGGCAGGACTGGAGCTGGTTGGGGTAGAACCAGTGGTATCCTTATTGTCACAATTTCTCCGATCTGGTGCTGTAACTTACAAACACGCTCTTACTGCACAAAGCTCAAGCAGATTAAATAATATCTGTGGGAGTTTGGGGAGGAAAAACCAACCCAACCCACCAGTATCTCTCAAGAGCTGGATCCTTGTACCTTGAACAAAAACAAGCTCTAACAGTCACTTGACCCCTATGACATCGCACCTTTCATTTTTGCCCGTGGCTGAGAAGATTAATCCTGGCAAACAGCACTGATCACCTTAAAACCATCAGAGACAGGGACACAGCTGCTGTGCTGTGAGTGGAATTAGCACAGCTCCCAGTCCATGGGTTCATGGACTCAGGGACGTTTACCCTTGATTGGACTGCCATGAGTACACCGCAATATCTGTTAGCAGACAAGCTGGACTAAGAGCCTCCTTTCCTAAGCACAGCGCAAAATAACTTGATTTGGATTTTAACTGTCCCTAAAATAATCTATCTTCACAAGGCTGCAGTGGCAACTATTCGCTTAAGTGACACAGCCTCTCTTCCTGTCATCTGCCAGCACCAGAATGGTGGCCTGAAGGAGGAATCCACTCAGAAACACAAGGTGCATTTAATCTGAAGCAGCACATGAGCCAGGAAAACAAATTACTTGGTCTGCTTTTTGCAAGAGGTTATTTGATTTCTTTCGACCTGAGGGAGCCTCGACTTGGTCTCAGTCCTCTCCAGACCAGTGTGGAAAGGCAGAGCCCTCCATGCTCCCTGATGTTAACTGTTAAATCTTGTAAATACAATATATTTTGAAATATAATGCAGCGTACAGCAAGTTTTAGGCACTTGGTTTTTAAAATGCATTAAACATTTCCACACCCACTTCACATGAGAATGCTCATTTGAAGGATCACCCGACAAGTCAGTACCATTAACACAGTCAAAATTAGGTAAACCTGTTTTAATTTCAAATACTGTACCTGTTAAGTATGTTAGTGCTTCTTGGCGGAGTTTTACTTTTTCTGTCATAGGAGAACATCTCATATAGAGATATCTATAAAAAACCAGAAAAACAAGACAAATGCTGATTTACCATCTTTTTCACCGAGTTTGCTGTTGATAAAATATTACTTTGTGATATGTCTGCAAGTTGGGGTTTTTTTTTAACACGAGCAAGGATGGATCACACTGCAGGAGGGTTGTACTGGTACAGACCTGCTTGCCTGGTGACTGTGTTGTTCCTTTTGTGCCTGGGGAGTGCTGCCTGGAGAGCACAGGCGAACGTCTGCTGCTGTAATGCAATTAATTATATCTTAATTCCATTGTATACTGACACTGCCCTTCAAAAAATAACATTTTGCTAAACAAACTCATTTCAAGTCGGTACAGGGATGTATATGGCAAATCAAGTTATTAATTATTAGAATCATCGTTCTTCATGAAAAAAACCAGAACACTGAGGATCTCAAAGCCTCCTCCTGTTCAACCCTGCCTTCTCCAAAAGCAGGTTTCAGAGACAGATGTGATGTTAGTAAAGAAGTGTCCAAGAGAACACATGTGCTACAATTACCTAGTAGAAGGTCTCTGCAGATTAAGGTCTTCACTGGACTGTAACAGAAGACTTGGATTTGAGGCAGATCCAGCTTTTGACAGCCAATTTCTACCCTGTAAGAAATAAACCACACGGCTTAGCTGTGGATTACTCAGGAGGAGCTCTCAGTGGGTCACTTCACAACCAGAATTACCTTCTGGGTGAGCACACAAATGGTTGCAAACTTGTTGTTTTGGCCTGAGACTTCTTTGAGGAACCCTTCCATTATCAGCTGCTGGCACAGCAGTTTCCACCAGTTCTCTGGCCACTCTTTTCCACAGCCGAAGAGAGGGTGCCTCCGGTACCGCTCTGGCAAGCGTTGAGAGCACTGAAATTTTTGAAACAATCTGTCAGATTTGTCCACTCCTTGTGCAGGAAAGCTTGAAGTACAACCAGTAAACCAAAAGCCCAGCATCTGAGGAGCCCCCTCTAACCTATTCCACTGCTAATCCACTTTCTGCCAAGGCTGTGACAAGTTCATTTTCCCCTAGATACACTTGTGAAATAATCAGCAGCTTAATTTTATTAAAAGGTTAAACAAGGGATTCACTCAGTTTTATCAAGTACTACAGGTCATTCTTTTTCTCCTCAGTTTGTAAACATAAAATGTGATTTTGTTCTCATTCTAATTTTATTTCCACTGAGTTTCTTGCTTAGTATTTCAAAACAATTACAATTAAAGGTGTACAGAAATTAATTTATATTCATTCTGGTACCCTACTTCCTACTTCACTACTCCAAGTCAGTCAGCAACACAAAGCTACAGTGGAAGCCATCCTTTGCTTCATTCAAACATAAGCCAACTAATTACTGAGGCAAGATGTTTATCCTTCATTCTGAAAAGGCAGTTCCTTCCAAGATAATCAAAATGATGCATTTTCATTAAAAAATTAAAGGACAATCACCTTGTTTGTTGCATGGGGAGTGGAGCTAAGCAGCTTCCCAAAGTCAAGACTACCTCTCTATACAAACATCCATCTCTCCAAGAAAAATGGCATACACACACTGACATGAATGTGTATCCATGTACTGATTGATAAATCGATTAAGAGGGACACTGTCACAGCCCCTTCCCTCAGAACGCACACAAGGAGCTGCGCCATCACTTACAGACCCTCGAAGAAGCAGAACTGGCATTCTGGTCCCAAACTTCTCATCCAGGGCACTCACTGCAGACAGCAGCTGCTGTGCTTGCTTCCCGAAGTCCTGCAAACCGCCGTCGAAGTCACTGGGGACTGCAAGGCAGGAGCCTCTGAAAGGCACCAAGGAAGCCAAGTTTAACACAAACAAATCGAGTCCCCTCTCCTTTGTTCCAAATGTTGTCAGCCCAGTGACTAATGAAATAATTAAAGGAAATAGCCACAAGTGATTGACTTGAACTTAGTCTCTAATGTCAGTCCTAGTTCTATACATTTAAACATATTCAATTCTTTATATTAATGTAACTTCAAGACACATTTATGTTTCTATCAATGTAACTTCTCAGACAACTGCCCAACCCACAGTTGTGGAGAACAGTGAAGTTCTCCACAACACCTGGCGTTAAGAACATTGTCTCAGCAATCCTCTGAATTCAGTATTTACATATTTGCATTGGTTTGGGCATGCACAACGTGTCTTTCGTTGCACTTAAAAGCTTTCTTCTGTTTCTTTAAGAACATAAAGGAAAAACGAAAACCAGGAGTAAAGAGTGACCCCATTAAAGGCTATGTAAGGTTTGTTAATGCATTTGTTACTGACTGAAAGAATCCACTGAAAAATTACTGGCACGAACCACTTCTAAGGAGAAAAAGGAAAATCATCTATTTAAAGAGATTTCAGTTCTGCAATACAAATTCACTACCTGGATCTTTATTAGCACAGCCATGTGGCTGCAAAGAGGGAAATGATGATCTTTTAAATTCTTTTTTTACTTAGTTGTAATAGAGACCAGACAAAGAAGTCCTAATCCTTGACATACAGAAATCCCTGAATTGGTAACACTTCACCAGAAAGCAACACAGCCTAACATCTTGCCTAGGATCAGAAAGCATCATACTACTAGCAGGAGCAAGGAATCCTTTAATTTCAGAGAAAGCTTTATTATAACTACAGAAGAAAGGGAGGAAGGTGTTTCTGCTCATGCCGCTGTGACTATCGGCCTCCTGAGTCCCCCTCAGCACACCCATGAAATTATTGGCAAGGTTAAAAGAGCACATGTCAGCACAGGAGAACAGCTCCCTGGACACTGGGGCAATTTAGCCTTAGACACCTGGTACCACACACGGTTTGCAAGTGTTGTCTTTTGGGATTAATTACCTAACAGGGCTTAAACTGATGAACAAAAGTGTTTTTCACAGTTTCAGAGTGTTGCTCTAAACTCCTTTCAGGAACTGTGATCTTCCTCTGCTTCTAGGCTTTCCCACAGCCTAACCTAGAGCTTATCGTGACTTGCTCAACTCATTAGCAAAAGGTTAGAGAGCTGTTCAAAAATAAACCTCAGGCTGAACAGCTGCAAGATCAGATGCATGAAAGTCAATTCTTTTAGATAATTTGCCTTGTAAGTCAGTCTGAGAGAACATAACCTCTAGGATCAGCCTTCAGGGAAGAAAGCTTACCTGGACCTGCAATTATCACAGCATTCTTCTGTGCCCATGATGCCAGAGGAAACCTTTCGGAGTTGTCTGTCTTCAAAATGAGACAGGATGATTCTACCCAAGGGAATGAAAAGAATTCAATAAAAGACCAAGAATTTACACATTAAATTTATTGCAGAAAAATAGAGTTGAAATCAGCGTCATTAATTAATTCACTGGGGAACCAATTATTTAGCTTTGATTCCTCTAAAGAAAAAGTCCTTCTTTAAAAAAAGCAAACAAGGAAACGTATAAATGTGCTGAAGGTTGTACTTTTGATACTGCTTATTAATAGAGAATAGAATGTTCTGTGCTTGTAGAACACATTCTGAGTCCAAAATGCCTTCTGGTTACAACCCACAGCTGTGACCAAGTCACAGCAGCTCTTATCAAAGCTGCCTGCAGTGACAAAGCACTGAATAGGTTCCAGCACTCACTTCCTCCTGCAGCTATTGGACGCCAGGTACTTCTCCATCTTCGCCAACATCTTCAGCTTGTACAGCCGGAACTTCTCGTTGCGGATCTCGTTCAGGAGGCGTCTGAGACGGGAGCAAAAAATGCAGAGCCTTAAATGCTGACCACTGTTCCCCTGTCCCACACCAAAAATGAAATATGCCAGACAACGCTCTCTAATTCACCAGGAAGAGCTAAAAAAAATACCCTACTAAAACCAGACCCAAGCTGCCTGCCTGCTTCTCCACCACCCTGATCCTCAGAGCGTAGGGCACACTCAGGAGAGCACTTTGTGTTCTTCTAAACATTATCCCAAAGAGGGTAAAGCAGGAGACAGAGAGGTTCTTCCAAGCCCACAGGCTGCTGAACTGCAGAGACCCACGGCGAAAGGCCCCGAGGAGGGAGAAGAGGGCTGTCTCCAGAGCTTTACCTGTTACAGGCCAGGTCTGCCGCAGCCCACAGGACGTGGCAGGCAGCAGGAAGCCCGTCGCGCCCGGCTCTCCCCATTTCCTGGTAATAGGATTCCATCTCCTTCGGGGCGCCGTAGTGGATAACCAGCCGGATATCGGCCTTATTGATGCCCATTCCAAACGCCACCGTAGCCACAACACACTGCAAAACAGGAGCCACGCGCCTTCAAGTGATCCCAAACAGCATGCCTGGGTTAATGCTCACGCACTTGGGTGTGAATTTGCTGCCACAGACTCAAAATTCAGCCTGAATTACAACAGCTCCAGACTCACAGTGCTGAGTCTGAGTCTGGCCAGAGCACAGCTGTAGGATTACAAACAGGAGAGAGATGACGGGCTGTGGCAAATGCAGGAGTGTTTTCAAGTAGCTGTTCTCAACAGGCACAAAACGGATCACGAGAAGGAACACAAGAAGTCCCGGGAAATCTCTGCTGCCTAGGAAAGAAGCGGCTCACAGAAGTTGTGATCTTGTTCCAGCTACCACCATTTTCCTTGGATACCATGCATTTTTAAGGGAATTACTACACA
Organism: Rhagologus leucostigma; assembly: GCA_013397725.1. NCBI lineage: Eukaryota > Metazoa > Chordata > Aves > Passeriformes > Rhagologus > Rhagologus leucostigma. Next base: position 59,063 of record VZTD01004915.1, read on the forward strand.
AATTTGAAAGATAAGCTAGGAATCTCTTATTCTTGTCAGCACAGACCAGCAATTTCTTCGCCCAGAATTGCAGACAGAGGACATGGGTTACACGGGTTGATATTCCAAAATTTTCTTCTACCAAAAACTCTGCAATTCTAAATAGGACCAAGAGAATTTTGTTTCCTACGTACCTGAATTTCATCCCTCATGAACTGGTGGTGGGTGTCTCTCCTCTGCTTGTTCCCCATCCCAGCATGGTAGGTACCACAGGACACATTGAGTTTATTCAGTGCAGACACCACATGCTCAGTGGCCTTTCGTGTAGGGCAGTAGATGATAGTGGGGCCTTCAAACTCATACACAGAACTGCTTAAAATAACAACAGCATGTAAAGATACAGAACAAAAAGCCACCTGCTTGTAAAAAAAATACGTACGAGGGATCAAAACCAGGCTTAAATCCTTACCTTCCTTTCCTGGTCAGGAACTGCTTCAAATCCCTACAGATGTCTCCGCTTTGTTGTCCAACTTCCAGGTACAGGTTAGGTCTGTCAAAACTCGTACAGGTGACCTGGGGATTGCTCAGGTTCAGGCATTTCACTATGTCCTCTCTAATTGAGGGACTCGCAGTTGCAGTTAAAGCAATAATGGGGACCTGCAAAGAGAAGTAGAATAACATCCATGACCTCTCATTGATTTTTTTTTAAACCAAAAACCTCAAGAGCCAACCGATATAGAATGTAAACAAGGCACTTTAATGTGTTGATCACTGGGTAAGTTCAGTCATTTGAAAAATATAGTTAATATTGAGCTTCTTGAACCTTTTCGACCAAAGCTCTTGAGAGAGCAGACAGGGACAGAACCCTTGAAACAAGAAGTTTTATTCTGAACGTATCTTCCACTAGTCCACAGTAATTCACTGATGGGATTAGCTAAATTTAGGGAACATAGGGTGACACTCCCAATAAAAGCATGTTAAGTTCAGGTCTAAATTTTTGAGCTTATGCAAGAACTGCTTGACGAGTGCCTGGAAATCAGTTGCACGCTCCTACAAGCCACTCAGTCGGGTAAAACAAAATCCCCCAGTATTAAACCAGAAGCTCAAGGACATCATCTTCCTCAGCACAGGGATCCAAAGCAGTTTAAATTTCGTAAGTTTCTGGTAGTCCAAGTTCAGAACACCCTGTGTTTAAACACTGGGAGAGACCACAAAACCCAGTCACTGACTGCTCCAACGCCAAACCAGCATGGTCAGTACACCCACAGCACAACATTAAAAGGCTGATATTTCCAAACTATTACACAAACCCTTTCCTTGTATCAGAAATCCAACATATCCAAACCTCACCGATGGCAGAGTCTTCTTCAACAGGCCTAAACTTCTGAAGGAGTTCCTGAAGTCGTGGCCCCACTCGGAGATGCAGTGAGCTTCATCCACAGCTATGAGGGTGATACCTGGGGGACACAAAACCACAGCACGGACAAGCTCAAGCTTTCCTGAGAAGTCACCAGCAGTGCTTTAGTTTTTGTTCCTGGAATGCTTTCTGCTGCACCAACTTTAAGTCCTCTTTCATAAAGAAGGCCCAAGAGCTTTCACAGTCTCCCTCCACCACAATCCAAGCTCCAGACATCCAACATCCCTCACGTGGGTCAAAATCCCAAGCTAGTTCCAAGAGGGCCTTTTCCCACTCACTGCTTCTCAATCATAATCGCAAATACCCATTACAGATGTCATCTGTTGTATTTTCTGGATTATCACACAAAGCCTGATTGTCTCAGACAAACACTCACATAGGATTTTTTTCATCAGTGACAGGATCTTGTGTCATGAATGGGAATAAATGATATCGCGACTCTCACCAAGAAATAGGTGAAAAGTCTTCAAATACTAAAAAGGCTTAAACATAATTACCAATTTTAACTGCCTACCAACTCATCCACAATCTCATCCCCAACTTACCAACAGTTTGGTCAAGGTCCTGAAGTAACTCTAAGTTCCCTGAACAAAACTCTGGGGTCATGTATATGACTCTGTACTGACCCCTGAAAGACCAGAAAAAAATACACTGTCACAGAAGAGAAGACACCAGAAAATTAAATTCAATAAAATCATGATTGCATTGAAAAACAATACGAAAACAAGAACAGGTTTCTGACAGGGAGCAAGAGGAATTAAGTGAAGACCACAGAAAACATTTCAGAACCATAGGAAAGCAAGGCATTCCAGGAAAAGGAAAAACAGATTTGCCAGCCTCTAGAATGGCTATAGAATAGAAGGGACTCAGGTATAAATGAGAACACAGCTGAGTCAACAAGCCCCATCTCCCCAGCCAGAAGGCACAGGAGGGTGGCTGTAGCCTCCCACACTCTCAGCCTGGGTGAATGCAAACAGTATCCCAAGTGCCAGGTTCCAGAGCTGAGCCAGAACCAGGAGTTTCAGTGATGATGGAGCAGGGAGACATGCTACCCCTCCAGCACCCCTATGTCACAGCCCAGAGTACCAGAAAGCCTGGCTAAAACTCACCCTCTGATGGAATCCTTGACCTGTTTTGACTGAGCTGAACCAAGGAAACAAGCTGGAATCCCTGTCATCCTGCAGAAACAAAAAAGCACAGTCACGAACAGGCTCACTCTCCAAGCTTTAGCTTCCAGCCTGTGCCAGCATTTCTAAAGGAAGTTCAAGCTGTGAGGTCAGAGACTACTCTCTGCAAGGATCTTTGTGCGAAACACCTTTTGAGAAGGCAAGAGTGGTGCATGGCTCTTCCTGCCACCCAAATGTTCTTCCACTTCCCCATCAGTTGTCTCCACGAGACACACACTGGATTAGTAGCAACCAGAGAAAGAAAAACTATTTTCCTTGCACAGGAGCCAAGTTCACAAATAAAACATCCGAAAGAATACGCTAAATGTATTTTCTTTAACTGTTCACCGCTGCAGTTCCTCACAGTTGGATGTATGCCTTGCACCATTTTTTTACCTTGTTCAATCTTTTGTGAGCTACTGATGCTGCATCTGCTAATTTTAAATCAGGTGGCTGCTTTTTAATGACATACTAATTACCAGCTCAACCAATTCATATTTTACCTCTTAACTTGGTGATTTGCTGCATTGTCTCAGAGCCCTTGGTTGCCATAGCTGCTCAGTCCAAACTGCAGCCAGACTGACAGACAAACTGCTGTAGTTCGTAGAAATTCAGTCTCCTCAGCCTTCAAAATGAATGACCCACTGGGAAGGTAGTGAATAAACCCCTCCCACTGAGGAAAACAGTGGAAAAGTCAAAGCAGCAGCTGAACACACAGACACCCTGCTGAGTAACAGTAGAGGAGCTTAGGCTGTCCAGCCATTCATCTGCACACAGCCACGACGTGCAGTAGAAAATGCCATACATAATTGATGTTTTTCACTTCAAAACATCTTCATATCCCCTCTTTCACAAAAGATCCGTTCTTCCCAAGTTGGACAAGGCAGGAATGAACTAGACAACTCAGCATGATTCCCACACCTTCAGGGAAGAAGTGTCAGAAGTGAACAGCTCTTACAATAGGAAGTGAGTACATGTAGAGAAAGCATTATCAGGTATCACAAATCAAAGAGATTTATCCTGACAACGCCTAAAACTGCTCATGTCAGAGTGATTTGGTGTCACCCACAAGTTCCCCCCTCAGATCTCTTAAGAAGTGAAGAGGCCAGGTGTCAGGAGACCTATTACACTGTCCCTCTTGAAAGCCTGTGCTGTAGCTTTGATCTGGACTGCCTACAGCTTCCAGCTATACTTGGTTCAGATGTCACTTCTCAGACTCAAAGGAAGCCCTACCAAACTTTGACATGACTCTCACAACCTCAAACAGCTCCCCCATCACTTTGGTCTGGACACAAAAAGGCCTGTGAATCCAGAAATAAGTGCCTTCAGAAACCTCTCACCAGCATCCCTCCTTTGCAGCCTCAGCCTCTCGTTCACCACCGTGGCAAATCCGGGGATCTGAGACTGCTGACACGGCCTGTGTGTGTTCCTGGAGAAACGCGTGCTCTGCAGCTGACACACAAACAGCCTGCTGTACACCAAGCTGCAACGTGAAACACCCAGAAACGCCACAGGCAGAATCCCTGTGAGGCCATGGGGAATACAGCGGCAGCCTGTCACTGCTACCACGTTACTTACGTCAACTGCAGCACCTGGTCCTCCATCAGGGAGATAAGAGGGCAGATGACAACTCCTGCGTGCCCAGTGTAAACAGGAGGAAATTGGTAGCATAAGCTTTTTCCATAGCCTGAGAGGGAAAAAAAAGCACAAGTGAGACACTGTGCTTTCTCTGCAGCTACAACAGACAGTCCCAACACCTTGGTGAGCCCAAAAAGCCAAGTCATGTTTGTTTTACTACTCTCCCCCAAAAAGGGAACGACTTTTTGCTGTTTCTTAGGATGCAATGGTAACTTACCAGTTGCCATGACAACAAGATTATCTCTTCTGTCTTCTAAAAGAGAATTGATCACTTTCCACTGGACCCTTTAAATTAAACAAAGGGGAATACTTCATTTTTGCCACCACAGATAACAAGTCAATTGTATGAAACTGCATATTCTGTTGGATTGTGGGTTAAAGGGACTCTTGAGGCTGCCTTAGAGTTGTCTTTGCACACTGCAGCCACTCAGACTCTCCAAGTACTGTGGGCAGGGCCACGAGTGCCAGAATGGGGATCTCTAACAGGACTCTGGCAGGCAGCACTTGATGCAGACACTCACAGGAGATCACAAATAACACCTGCAGTTTTCATAGCGTTTGTGGATCAGTTATCTTCCATACAAGAGACTGTGAACAAGACCTGGATTTTTTTGTTGGCATTTTTTCAAGTAAGCAGTAATAAAAACATCATCCAGGTTGAAAGAAGGGCAAGAACACATACCCCAGAGTGGCCATCTTAACAGAAAATATTCTCACGGTTTAAATGAAGAATGCCCAAAATAGGTCTTCAGACACGTGATGTGGCTTTCTCCAGGTTCTGGCAGCAGTGGATCTTTAGTGGGAGAGAGGAGAAAACACTCATTTGAGATTAAATTTTAAAAAGATAAAGCACCGTCTCCACAAACAACAGTCTGCTCATGGTTCGTGATGCCCAGGGGTTAGAATTCGGGCAATTCCAGTGCAAAGAGAAACATCAAACTCAATATATTTTCAGGCTAGAATGAAGGATTAAAAAAGCAGAGGCTCCTCGGAGACCCTGCATGAGGAGGAGAACATATGGCTTGATTAACAAGATAAAGCAATAGGACTGTAATGCATAACTGCATCATCTGGAACAGGTTCATCCAGACAAGCCAAGGTGTGTTTCTCCTCACATTTCAGCTTCTTTTCCCCATTTGATCTCTCTCCACAGCGACAACCCCAAAGCAGGCCAAAATCACCCCCAAGGCAGAATTTCTTAAGAAGCCTGCCATGAAGCAGCAGCAGGAGAAGAACCAAGGCAGACAGGGGAGGTGTCACCTCCCCTCTGCTGTGTTCTGAGCAGGTCCCCTCGGCTCTGCAGGGCCTCCACACCCCAACATCAGTTTTACTCCCATTAAACAGACATCAGCTGGTCATGGCAGAACTTCAGTCTCTTTTGCCAAGCACACCTTTATTCTTTCATCTTGACACAGTTCAAGTTCTCCCTTAGAAACCCAGGTGAGCTTTCTCTTCCTGGTTTGAGAAACCAACCACTCAAAGTCAGTGTGCTTCCACAGCTGCTTCTACGGACAGTGATTTTATACAATTTATTTCATCATGCACTAAGATTTAAAAAAAAAACCCTACCAAAACATTCCTCATCCTCTTCCTCAATGCCTTCATCTTCATCACCATCTGGTGCTACATCCACTTCTGTGTTGGGAGTCTTCCTGGCTTTACTGGACTCTCCTTCAGGTAAAACTCCTTCACAATCATCTACATCTTCAAGAGACTGAGAAATTAACAAGAAAAAAGTTATTTTGGTGCATGAAAGGGTAGATAAAATGCCCATCCGAGGTAATACGATATGGGAACCAAGTTTTAACCTAGTTATAACAACTTAAATCTAGTGGGTGGATCAAGTCCAAGCTGGTATAGTCAAGACGGCACAGGATGCAAATGGTAAATCCAGTCTAACACCAGCAAGTTGAATTCTTTAGGTATCCATGTGTTTATTCTGTCCATCATCTCTAAGCAGCAACGTTTCGCTTCATATTCCCTCCCCTTAACTGTGCTCCACTCCACTGTGATCCCAGAGCAGCATCATTAGAAAAAAAAAATTGAAAAATAAACCCTGAGGCACTCACTTTCAGCATCTCCATTTCCAGCTCTTCATCACTCTCAATGACACAGGAAACATTTTGTTCATTGTCTGTGGAACATGCCTCCTACAAAATCAACACGATTCTCTCAGCAGCAAAGTAATTTCTATTTTACCCACAACCTTCCAACCTTTTGTACCTCCTATAAGCCACTTCTCTGTATGCTTTAACTTCTTACCAAAGATAGTTAAGCTCAACATTCAGCTCTGAGGCCTGTCCATTAAAAACAAAATATCTGAAAGAAATATTAGAACGGAACAAGTTCTCATTACCTCGGCTGCAGCTTGATTGACCAGTTCCTTTGCAGCCTGACGTTCCAAGACCTGAAGCTCTTGCTCCGTAATGTCCAGGGACATGAAGTCATCTCTGTCCTCTTTGTCTGTAAATCCGGCTGCTGGAGCTCCATTTTCCAGAGCAGTGTTACCTCTCTGTGCCTCCTCTCCACTCATTTCTTCCTCCCAGAGGCCAGCCAGCGTAGCATCAGAGCAGATGTTGAGGTCACCTTCAGGTTGCTCAGCACATTCTGCTTCTTGTGCTTTGATGTTTGCTGACTTGACTTCAAAATGTGTTGTAGTTGCACCACAGCTCCTCTCCAGTCCAGAAGGGGAACCTGAGCCCAACAGGGTGGATTTTAAGGCACTGACATTCTCCGATATCTCAGCTAGTATTTCTGCAGCCCTAGGAGGTAAAATCAAGGAAGGTAAAACAAAATTACAGAGGCAGTTACTACACTCCAGCACAAAATTCAGCCAAGTTCAGTGTCAAATCCATTGCAATTAGACCAGTGAAAACACATATTCCTACATAAAAAAACCCCCAAGTTTTCTTGGAAAATAACAAGCAGGTAACAGACGTCTGTTCACACACATGTACTTTGTTGTGTGCGACCCCGGAGATCAAAAGCAAAACATTGATTGTGGACGTAGAGACAAGTCAGCAAAAAACTGACCTCTGGAAGTTTTCCAGCTGTCCAGAAGAGTCAGGGACGTGAGAAGCCAGGTCTGCTATCTCTTCAGCCAGAGAAGCCAAGTGCTCCTTCACACCCTCAGATGTGGCATCTGCAACAAATGTAACAATTGGTTATTTTGTAATAACTGGGGTCTAACATCTCTATGTAAATAACTCACATTCCTGTAACTCCATTCCTACAAGCTCTACAGCTGGTAAGACAGCATTTTCCAGGGCTTAAAAATCAAGAAGAGAGAATCAGGCCAAGCTTCCACGTACTTAGCACTGCATCTCTTCCATTACACCTGCTCAGGGAAAACAGGTAGGCAACGGGACCACTGCAAAGTGACCCCTCCCTGCTTCCTTCCAGCTCCCGGAAAAGAGCTGCTAACATAGACATGCTGACTAAACCAAGGCCAAAAACCTGCACCTCGTATCGAGTGGATAGCACTGCCACTTCTGCCTTTGACAGAAAAGTAAAATTCAGCCAAAACAAAAAGGAAACAAACCCCTCATCACCTCTTTTTCAGCCTTAAGCTACCTGTAATATCTTCTTTATGAAACATAGAACTGAACAAAAACTAAGATTTTAAAATCTCCTCTGACAAAGTAAATAATGTTAAGCTGCTCTAAAACATTTGGGTCCTATTTATATGCCTCAAAAAAACCATTACTTCCTAACATGGTTTGTTTTGTGGCCTTATTTCATCTTAAATTAGGTATTTGTCCCTGCATCAGCAGCACTGAAATTAACTCACTGAAGTGTTTCCATAAACAAACCCAAACGACAGCGGGAATTCTTCCCATCTCTGCGTACAGCAGAGACAAACACAAACAAACAACATCGTAAGACTGCCTTCCTACATCACTAAGGAAAACAGTCACAGAGCATGGTTACCCTGGGCATCCAAGAGTTTTTACTATCTGCTCCCTCTGCAAGTCATCTCTAATCACCAAGAAGCCAAACAATCCTGATACTATTAAAACATCTGTTGGGAAATGGAATACGCAATTGTACATTGAATAAATTCCTTATGCTTGGATGGACAACTTACCTTTCCTTACACTAAATAATTTCCCATCACTCTTATCCATATTTTTCAGTTTTTCATAAACAATGTAGCCAGCCTAGGAGAGAAAGGAAATAATTAGTACTCAGTACTCCACAGAGAAGAAACAACAACAAAAAAAATTGATCAGGAGTTAATCAGGCAAAGCATGGCACCAGTACAGTGCGACCAGCAGAATTCCAAACTGGAATACGGCTCACATCACACTGATCACTACCCTGATGCCACTGTCCATCAGGACTAGGTTAAATGTTACAGAATGCTGCACTAAGGGCCAAATGCTGACTCGGGACTCCCTCAGGAATGGATACTCTTACACAGATCCCAGAGCGGTTAATCTCAGCGAGCTTGCTGCACACAGAAAGCTCCCGGTACTCAGCTCCCAGTCCCACCATCTGCTCACCTCATTCAGATTTCATGCCGTGCTCCAGGAGAAGAGCTACAAACCTACCAAGATGGATTCGGTGTGTTTAGTATTTCCCTTGGTATGAATAATGAGTTCCAACAGAAAAATACAGCCTGAAGCAAGCAATGTGCTAATTAGGCTACACGTGTTGAAAAAGAAAGGAGGTACTCCCTCATGTTTTCCTGGGAGGCTCCAAAAGGCAGACCAGGTGAACAGAGCATAGTGGGAAAGATGCAAGGCCTGGAAAAAACTGGCTACAAAAGCTGAATCAGGCACAGAAAAATTTTAAATCTTTTTCTTACTGGTTTGTGTCTTCACAGGTGCTAAACCCTCCACGGCTGAACTTGGAACTAAACTAGTAGTCAGAAAAGAAACCACTGTCCCACTTGCCTTCCTCTAAGCCTCAAAATAAGAGCCGGAAGGGATTCTTTTTCCTGCCATAAGGAATGATTTTCTCCCAGGAAGCAGGTGGCACCCAGTAGCATATCGGTAAAACCCTTCACAGAACTGCAGATAAACCAAACTTCATCCAAAATAATGAAAAAACAGGGACTTCTAGAGAACCACAAAACTCATATGCAACTGAGCTCTTCCTGATAATCCACACTGTGGTTCTCCTGTATTAGCCACCAGTGAAGGCTGTATTTCTTCTAAGCTGCTTCTGAATTTCACCTCATATACCATATTTAACAGGATTTGGGTTCATTAGCAGCTAAGAAAGATGACAAAACCAGAAGGAAACGCATCCAAAAATGATAACAAGCTAAAGCGAACACCTGCAGACAAAGGAATAAGCAAATAACCCGCAGCTAAGAGCACACTGGAGAAGGGATTTATTCCCAGAGGTTGGAATGGTGATCCCTCGTGGTACATACGTAGGCATCTGTGGCTGCATAGAGCTTCTGGTCCTCGTTGAGTGGAAACTCTTGCCAGTTGCTGCAGCGGACAGACTGATCCTTCAGCAGCTGCCTGCCAAAAAGGTGCTTCACCAGGGCATTTAGACTCCACGTCTCCTTACACTTCAGCTGGGGAAAAACAACCAAACAAAACACCAAAGGCAGAGGATTATTTCAAAAAGGAAAGAACCTGCACCTCCCCAGAAAGAGCAAAGCGTACTCAATCCCTTGTTAGAAGCAAAGAGCTCTGGGTTAGTCAAAACATACTTAAGTTTTTCAAAGCAGTAACTCTTCTCAGTGCTGTCACACTATCAAAAATATGAAGTATCTGTACAAAACAACCTCTGGGTTGATGAAATAAAAGCCCTAGACTTACACAGCACCCCCTCTCTCCTCCAGGATTTTTCTGTTATTTGCCTTTCTAATTAGAAAAACTCAGTATCGAACGCCAGGGATTTATCTAATAAAAACACAGGAATGTTAAAGCCTGCTTGCGAATGTTGGACATCTTTTGTCCGGCTGAAGACAAGCACAAAGCAGAAAAGCACAGCTCTAGCCCACGCTAACCACTATCCCGAGTGCTGGGAAGCAGCTCATCCCAAGTCTCCAAGAGCCACCCCACCATGCTGCCGCTTCCAATTGCTTTTACAACCCCTTGTCAATCACAGTTGCTGCACTCTATTGTCTCAAGAGCCAGTTTGGGAAACTTTGCTTCAGAGCCCAAGGATCCAGGCCTCATGGGCACAGCCCGCTGCTATTCCAGCTTGGAAAACATGCACAACCGTGGAGCTGAACAGCAGCAAAGCAGCATTATCAGCTCATTGCCTTCAATCTGGTATAAAAAAACCCCTCCCAACTGTTCTTTTTAGGCTCCCCCAGCCCTTCCCCTCCCATTGTGCCATTACATATAACCCTGTTCTTTTGTTCTCTTTCAAGTTTATTTTTGGTTTGTTTCCTCTTTAGCAGAAGACTTCTAAGCTGCTATCAGAGATCACATTGCTCATCTTCATAACAAACTATCCTGAGTCGAATGATGGGATAAAAAAAGGGGGATGACTGAGAAACTCCAAATTTGAGAAGTAACAGCTCCTCTTGCTGCTTGAGCAAAACAGTGAATCTGCACCGTTTCCAATCCAGTAGGAAGCGAAACTCTAAAGTGGCTCATATGGAAAGCACTGCTCCAAATGCTGGTGCCGCATCCCAGAAGGAATGAGAAATGCGTGCAGAGACCAAGCACAGGCAAGGAAAAGCCGGTGCATACAGAAAGAAAAGCTTTAAGGGACATGCTAGAAATAAATGATTTGGAAGGCAATGAACCTTTGGCTCCCTTCCCTAAAAAGACAGCACAGGTGCCCTCGCATCAAGCAATCTCTGAAACAGAACTGAAACTCAGGGTGCGCCGAAAGCAGCACGACTTGTAAACCACAGGTCAGCAGGTGCTGGGAACAGCACCCACACCAGACCTGAGATGACACCAGCTTGAGAATCACAGAAATCGAGATATTTCTACAGCTCCAGATTGTGTGGCAGAAACACCTCTGCAGGGAGGACTTCAAGGAAGACCTTGATGCCTCCCTCCAGCACCCAGCAAGCCATGGCAGCAGGGCTGCCTTGTTGTACCCTGTCTATAAGGTTCAGCCATTGCTGGGACAATAACACCACTGCCAGCAGAACAATCTGGCCATTTCCATCACTAAGAATTAAAGGAAAAGCACTTGCAAGCGACATCTTGTAAATACTAAAAGTGAATAGACCCAAAAGGGGACAAATGTTGATTAAAAACTGGCTCACTGAAAGACAGTATTTAGTTCTGCAGGCTTTGAGAGGTGTTTTTAAGTAGTTTCTAAATAAGTTACAATAGATCTCTGCTTTATTCCACAGAACACGTTTGCTATTGGAATTGAACTCCTGTGAAGACAAGGAAGCCTCCTTCTGCACAGCACAATAACGAGATTCCCTCCCACAACAAAAAGGTTTTAAGTTTTACTTTCTCATTAGCAACGTCAGCCAGCTCCACAAAGCTCTTCAGTTTGATTTCAAAGTCACTCATCAGCTTCCATTGATCTCCCTCAATTCCTACGCCAACCTTTTTAATTGTTTCATCTTCGAGCAGCCTTTTGAGTCCCTTGGGAAAACCTAAAATAGATTAAGCCCAAATATGAGAAACGAAATACTGGAAGATGCCAGAAGGTCTAATGGAAATGACAAAATCCAAGCACAAAGGCCATCTGCAAAACCCTGTGCTTTTAAAGGAAAAGCCACCAAAGTTCCTCTGCATATGTGACCTCTCCCTGGAATGACTGAAAACATCAACTGGTTGTGACTGATCACCTGCAGACAAGCAAGAAGAAAATACTTGAAATACACAAAAGCAACCTGAAGACAAACCAAGTAAAAAAAACCCCAAACCTTATTTGTCTTTCTGATTGTTAAATCACATAACAAAAAGGCAACCTCCCACTGGAAAAGATACTACAATTCTCAAAATTCAATGTTCATTACATGAAATCAAATATTATTTTACTATTTTCCACATCATTTCTTCACAGTTTTTGCTATTTCACATTTCTGGGCAACAGTTTAAACCATAAGCACGGGAAATCATCAGGAGCACAGATTCTCTGGAGACACACTCAGAGCTGAAGCTGGGCTGCTCCAACAACAGCATTCGGAAAACAGAATTCACCACACAGATGCTGTGCCAAGCCCAAACACATCAGTCTTGTCAGCAAGCAAAAACCCACAATGTTCAAAGATGCACACAGATACTGGAGCGTTATATTTTGATTTGTCCCAAACTGATGGCACAGCAATCCTGGATCAAAGCGTATTTTCAAGCTTACAGGCCTGAATTAAAGCAGGCAGCTTTCTCATCTCGTTTTCTACAGGAGGAACAGCCACAGACACTTCATCCTTGAACAATAACAGCCTTTTCCTCCCCTGTGTGTTTGCTCCCATTTAAAATTCAGAGCATCTTATTTAAATCCATACCTTCAGGACCCCACAGCTGGATACCCTGAATTAGTCTCAAGTGCAAATCTAGTACCTGCAAACACACAGCACTGCACAAGCACACAGTGCTTACCTGCCTTGGTATTCATTTCAAACACCACCTTTTCTCAGCCCTGCAATATGTGTTTATGTACTTCAACAAACACTTGGCGTCACTGGTTTCGTTTCTGCACAATTATCTCTGCCCTTTGATGGCTGCCACTGCCACTGTACAGGTACGTTTGCAGCTACTGCCATGGACTGGGAAATTGCAGGTCCAACACAGAGCATTAAAAAATAACTGGTAGAAACCCCCCAAACAGTAGCAGCCTGGTGCTGCGAGACGCAGACAAACGGCAGCATCTCCAAAGCACGTGAGCAACAGCAAAATACGGAAAATCCTCCACAAAGAAGATAGGATTCGGTCAAATAAAAGCCTGTGACATATGCAGCTGATTTAATGTACAAGGGATTTTCACCTGAGGGAGTCATCATTAAAACCTTCAAGGATGGGCACTTCCCAGCGGAGGACTCGTGCCCCATTTCCACCACCTCATTCCTAGAAAAGTGACCAACAAAAAACAAAAAGCAAAAAGCCTAAGCTGAAGACTGTGCAGAAGCTACAATCTGAGAAACAGGTCACACTTGAACAAATTTGAAAGGAAAAAAAAAACTACTAAAAAAATGGACCATTATGAATAATCTTCCCAATAAATAAATAAATGTGCTTTTGTCATTTATACGTAGTCCAAGAACTCTCAAGTTTTTTTGTTAGGACTTACTGCTTTCTATTGCGATTTGGCCAGCATTTCTGCAGATCAAATATATTGCCGTAATAGACAGAAATTGGCTCTGGTTCCTGCACAAGTCACTCAGTTCAAAGTGCATCTCCCATTGGCAAGCACAGGCATTTTGGAAAATCATCCAGAAGCAAACACCAGCTCCTGCTGCAACACAGCAGCCCACGTGCAGCCACGCTCGGCATCGGCACACAAACATCTCTCCCCTGCCAGAATCAAAAGCATTTCAGCTCTTTATGGCTCTTCTTCCCTCAGCTTCCTCTCCTCACATCATTTTCCTTTGTGCTCTCGCGCCTCCCTGACGGAATAGCCTCCAGCAATTAAATTTTCCACCCCATTTGCTCTAAATGACAAAGGATTGAACACCAACATTAAAATTATCGCTATTATACCTCAGCATGAGTCCCCCAGGGAAATCAGAAACCTCTCACAGGCATGGTTTCAATCTAACATTCTAAACCAAAGGTTATAAAATTGCCATCTCCTTCCCTCATCCCTATTTTCCCTATTTGGAAGCTTTTATTCACATCCATAATGAATTCGGCTTCTGCTAAGCACACCCCCTTCTCTCACCACAGCTGCATCACACCAGGTACCCAAATTTTTTGGTATTCTTTCCCAAAACTGAAAAACCGATGTCATATAATGCAGGTATTGGGAATAAACAGCACAAGAGCCATCATTTTTGAAGCATTTTGTTGAATCCAAATTAAAAAAAAACAAACAAAAAACCCCCAAAAAACACAGCCTGCTTTATTAAGGTTCATTGTTTGTTTTGGCACTAAACAGAAAACTCATCATAGGAGCAGGGAGTTAAATTTTTAAAACTGGAACAAAATACTCTCTCCCAGACAGAAAAACAATCCCCAGGTAAGACTCTTTCGCCCTGTTCAGAACCCACACCCCGTTTTCAAGCACACATGGCAAGCTAAGATTGTCTTAACATACAGGCAGCGCTCAAAGAAGAAATCCCTTTATTTTAGGTGGGAAAGAGGAGAAAAAGGACGGATTTTTACTGTCCCATGTAGTAGGATATATTAGCCATCTCCCAAGGCTTAAGACCAAACTTAATCACAAGAAATAACGAGCAGTTCATGCCCTAAATAAGAGAAGAAGTACAGTACCTGCCATGGAGGAGACGTGAAACAGGTAACACTTGTCCGCAGTGACACACATCTGGATTACAGCTGTTTTGGCCATTTTCCCTTTGGTGTATGATGGCGGCCATTCAATGTCAAATCCAACAGCAGCCCCATCTGATAAACTCTGCCTGGAAGGGAACAGATAGCCCTCACGTTTATCTGTTGTTCCACCGGCATTTAGAACACCAACCTTAAGTCACCCTACAGGAAGAGGAAAGGTGCACCGGCTGCGATTCTCTTCACCTCACACGGTCAAGGCACAGCAACCATTTCGCAACACAGACCGCTTCGTGCTGATCCACACAGCCACGTGATACGCTTCAAAACTCTGCAGATGTGCTTGTAAACAGCAGCATATTATTTATAAATAACTGGAGGTTGTGGGTGCAGAGAAGGACAGGGAGAGGCCACTCAGCCATCACCGGCACGGGCAAAGCAAACGCATCAAAATGAACTGATTTATTACCCATCCAATCAGAGCAGGAAAACGGGAAATAAAACCATCTTAAAACACTTTTCCCACACCACTCCCTTCTTCCCTGGCTCAAGTGGACTCCCAAATTTCCTACCTCTTCCCCTTCAGCACCACAAAAGGGACAGGGCCTTTAGCCCCCCACTACTGAAACTTGGCCACACAGGCCTCAAGGACAGCCAGAGGCAAAAGATGATGGAACAGTTTTTATTCCCTTGAAAGGTTCTTCTTGATTCACCCCGTGACCCCTTGAAAGATAGCCCTTTATTTATCCCACAGCACTGGAAGTTTTGTGCAGAACTTTTTCCCTCGGCAACATGAGCTGCGCTACACAAAAAAAAGGGGAAAAATAATAATGTATTTGCACCATGAATTTACTGTCTTTTCTCTACATATACAGTCCCAAGTTAGGAATTAACGCTTCTCCACGAAGTCACTGAAGCTCACGGAATTATTCGTACTGTGAAAGGCAATAAACGTGCATTGGAGCCTTCACAGCTTCTGCTTTGAGGGACCGAAAGGTTCAGCAACGGCATCTCCCACCAACAAGGCCAAATGGGAAACTATTCCCAAGAGCCAAGTCCCTTCCAAAAAGAAAGGAGCACTCGAAGGAAAGAAGAAAAAAACTGAATATGAGCTGTTACCTGATATCTTCTGAGAGAAGGGAACAGTCGCTGGCTTCATAGCTATAAACAACAGAGCCACAGAACTCCAGGAAGGGCAGCCCATCCTCCAGAACACTCCTCTGGACACCAGGCTTCTGGCAAACAAAATTTGGGAGAGATCTGGTTACCCACCACACCTGTCCTCACCAGGGACATCCATCCCAGCCAGGCTCACACTCGCCCTTTATTAACACATTTGGGTTCCTGTCCCAACTTCTCTACTGAACTCTGAGCACTCAGTGAACAAAAAGTAAAAGTTATTATTGTTTCACCTGACAATTTCTAATATCCAAGCTACTAATCATTTACTAATCAACTAATCATTTACTCCCACTTTGTGGAATAGAAGCTGCTGAACTGAATCCTCTGCTTCTCCCCTCATTACTTCATTTTCTAACTGTTGAAGCTGTTTTAGGTGTTACAGGGATGGTCCCTTCTCGTGGGCATTTTTACACTGAACCGCTCATACACACAGAATAAAAAAATCCAAGGACACACAGTAACACCTAAGGGACACCAAAAATCGATGAACAATTAATTCACCTGAGGCATCTGAGCTGCAAAACCTCCTGGAATATTTAACACGTGAAGGACATCTGAAGGGCCTTCCCAGAACCAACTCCCCTGCCAGGCCACAACTCGAGGTCATTCCCTTTGGAGCTCTCAAATTACACAGATGAGAAATCCCCCATCCTTGCTGATGTAGAACCCACATCCCTGGGTGAGCTGCAGGAACATCAGAATTCCCTTACAGGCACAGGCCTAACTAAAAGCACAGGCTCCAAAGCTGGGTTATTATGCAAAAATAACCTGCAAAGCATCCCCGAGCCATGACCTACCTTTTTATGCCCCAAAGAAGCTTCCTCCTGGCTCTCTGTAAGCATCCACTGGGGATATTTATCCTGCAGGCCAGCAGTTACCACATCCATTTTTTCCACATTTCTCTTACTTCCACATTAAAAAAAAAAAACAACAAACAAAAAAACCCCAAGAAATTAGAACAGTCAGCAGCTTACATGGAGACGAGCTGTCACTATCATCAGGCTTGAACAAGGTTATGGAAAAGTCTTCATTTTTTAATTGATTATCAAGGCTAAGCAGAACTCTTCCCTTGGTGTGCAGCAGCACAACCAACTGCCCCCTCCATTTCAACTCCAAAAAGGATTTTAACACTAAAACAGAGACATGGTAATAAGTCTCCTTCACAGCCACTCAGTTCTTTGGACTGGGACCGCCAGGAAGAGAAGAGAGTAGGGCAGAAGCTGGAAATAAAGGGCACCCTGCAGCACCCACAGCCCCCAAAACCAGCTGGAAGTGCCAGAGCACTTTCGGTACCTACACACGATCCTGCACCACTTCCCACCACAGCATCACCCACCTGCCCAGTGTTAAGGCAGCATTCGGAACCCGGGATCGCTCAGCATCCAACGGTAAGCGGCCATCCAGCTCGGGAGTCCTCGGGATAACCGGCGGGGGACATGGAGCCGCCGACAAGTCCTCACACAATGGGTAACCCGCCTTATTTGCCACAGGAAACGGCACTCTCAGCGCTGGGCAGGCAGCCGGGATCCCCTCGGAGCGGCTACGTCCCAGTACCTCCCGTCCTCCCCACCGTCCCCAGCGCTGCCCCCCTGACCCCCGAGTGCTCCCAGTACCTCCAGCAGTGCCCTCAGCGCTTCACCTGTTGTCCCTCAATGCCCCCAGCACAGCAGGCCGCGGCGCGCTCCCTCCGCAGCCCGCAGGGCCCCGGTCCCGCGGTACCGGCGGAGCCAGCAGCAGGCGGGCAGCAGCTCCGAGCGCTGCCCAGGGGCTCTGAGCACGATCGTTCCGCCGCCGCCGCCGCCGCCGCAGTCTCTCCGGGCCCGGTAGCGGGAAGCGCCCGGCCTCCCTCACAAACCCCGCGCTGCGCGCACATTGCGCGTCACCCCGCGTCGCGCTGTGAATACGTCACCGATAGCGCCCCTCACCCCACTGTCTC
Source organism: Rhagologus leucostigma (assembly GCA_013397725.1). Lineage (NCBI taxonomy): Eukaryota > Metazoa > Chordata > Aves > Passeriformes > Rhagologus > Rhagologus leucostigma. The sequence goes on from VZTD01004915.1 coordinate 76,715, forward strand.
CGCTCGGGTTACCCGAGGTGACGCGCACGCGCAGTGCTGCGGCGGCCGCGGGGCACTGTGGGTGTTGTAGTCCCGCGGCCGTGAGGGCCGCGCACCCCCCGGCGCCCCCCGCGCTGCCGCCGCCGCCGATC
>VZTD01004915.1:77375-102720 GCA_013397725.1 Rhagologus leucostigma
GGGGCTCCGTGGGTACCGGGGGGCAGGAGGGGAGTGCTGGGGGGAACCCCAGTGCCCCCCCAGTGTCCTGTGAGGAAGAGCAGAGGGGGTGATGGAGGGGAAACGCAGCGACACGGGGACAGACCCTGCAGCGGGGAGCGGCAGCCCTGGGAGAGGGGTGAGTGCCCCCCAAAACAGGGCACCATAACCCACCCCCGTGGGACGGCAGGAGGATCTGTAGTGCCACCGGGGCAGGACAGAGGAGCTGCAGGGCAGGGAGTGCTGCCGGGGAGTGCCGCTGGAATCAGGGCTCCCTTGTCCGGGAGCCGGAGCACGGCAGGGGAAGAGCGCCCGGGATCGTTGGGCTGCGATGCTGCGTGCCAGTGGCAGCGGAGAGGGATGCAGGAGTCTTTGTAGGGAGAGCAGCGCCGAGCGGAGCCGCCGCCGAGGAGCCGAGCAGGCCCCTGGTGCTGATGTTGTCATCTGTGTCTCTGTTGTGTATTATTTCCAGCTGATTGGTAAAGATGGAAAGAGGGAGAGGAGGAGGAGGAGGAGGAAGGAACCTGGGAGGCTCTGGCCTGCACAGGAACATTTATTCCCAGTCCCAACAGCAGTACCACTACCCGGCCTCCTCCCAGGGGAGCTGCATGGAGATCCAGGAGCTGGCCTCCAAGAGGGTGGACATCCAGAAGAAGCGGTTTTATCTAGATGTGAAACAGAGCTCCCGCGGCCGCTTCCTGAAGATCGCCGAGGTCTGGATAGGAAGGGGCAGGCAGGACAACATCAGGAAGAGCAAGCTGACCCTCTCCTTGTCCGTGGCTGCCGAGCTGAAGGACTGCCTGGGGGACTTCATCGAGCACTACGCCCACCTGGGCCTGAAGGGCGGGCACGGCCACCGGCACGAGCACAGCAATGACAAGGAGCAGCATCCCCGGAGGCGGCCGCAGCACCCGCCGCCTTCGCCCTCGGCGTCCGTGGGCTCCGAAGAGCCCCCTCACAGCGTCCTCAAAACGGAGTACATCGAGAGGGACAACAGGAAGTATTACCTGGACCTGAAGGAGAACCAGCGCGGGCGCTTCTTGCGGATTAGGCAGACCATGAGCAGGGGACCTGGCATGATGGGTTATTTTGGCCACAGCTTGGGACAGGAGCAGACGATCGTCCTCCCGGCGCAAGGGATGATTGAGTTCAGGGATGCTTTGGTCCAGCTGATTGAAGAATACGGCGAGGGGGACATAGAGGACCGCCGGGGGGCAGGTGACGAGCCCCCGGAGCTCCCCGAGGGCACCTCCTTCCGCGTGGACAACAAGCGCTTCTACTTCGACGTGGGATCCAACAGGTACGGCATCTTCCTGAAGGTAAGTGAGGTGAGGCCGCCCTACCGTAACACCATCACAGTTCCGTACAAAGCATGGACACGGTTCGGGGAAAATTTTATCAAGTACGAAGAAGAGATGAGGAGAATTTACAACAGCCATAAAGAGAAAAGGATGGATGCCAGAGGGGACAGTGGTGAAGAGCAAGAGGGTCTGGAATAGAGTGCATTGGACAATTAACCAAACGAAACAAGCAGAAATTGGTGAGAGGGACTGACCTATAGTAATTCCAAGTTGCCCCAGTTTTTTGTAAAGTCCTTTTCTGGTAGTTCTTGCTAACTCCAGTATGTAACGTTATAGGAGTCTGGTTATCACGTTAAACTATGCCCAAAAGATCTCCGTATGTCTTAGGAAAGGACCAACTTCCCGAGTCCGTATGAGTCAGCTGCTTCGAGTGTTGGAAACTGGAAGTACGAGTATCAGCACAAACAAAATCCGGCACCCTGACCTTTAAATAGTCTAGAAAAGGCTTGTGTTGCACTTAAACATGATACAAAAGTACCCCCACCCTGAACCTTATGATGAAATGTATCAGTTTCTGCTTATCACGAGTTTTTCAGGACTGGCTTCTGCCCGTGCTCGGTCCAAAGGCCGAGCAGCGTCGCCGTAGAGCATTTATGGCAAAAATCAGCTCCACGTGAATCGCTGGTCTGTGTGTGGGGAGGGAGAGAGGTTTTCAAGTTGGCATCTCCTGGTTATTGAGTTGGAAACAATAGTCTGTTTATGGGTAAAATCTCGATAAGCGGTGAGACCTCGGTCACGTGCTGGTGAAGGGCGGAAGATCTGTTATTCATTCCGTAGTTTTGTGCTGACCAGACAACCTGAGTGTCCCAGGACAGCGGAGTGCTCAGCCGTCTGAATTAATGGCAATGAATAATAACCCACTCCTCATCTCCGTGTTCTGCCCATTCGAGGCTGGTGATCTTTTTTTAAATTTTTAACGCATTTTGTCCAAAATTTCAGAAGGTATTTTTGTAGGCGTTCCAGCAGGCGACTGTGGAGCGGGTGTTGGGAGGTGGAGGGAATGCCGCGACCGAGGCTCCCGGCTTCTCTCCCGAATTAACGCGGTCGGGATGTTACCTGTGTGAGGAAAGCGTCTGGGTGTTTTCCTCCTCCTGCCATGAGGAAGACCTTTGGGGTGTTTGGTGCACCACTGGATTCGTGTAGAAAGGCATCTCTTTTGACGCTCACCCGTGGCGCATTTCGGAAGCTGTGGTGGGTGCCCTGTTGGGTTTTCTGTCGTGTTGATTGTGGGTGGCGTTGGGGAGATGTTGATACGTGCCCTGCCATCACCCTCTTTCCCCCCTGCTCGGAGCTGGAGCTGTCCTCGAGCAGCTCCGGCCCTGATCGCCTGCCCCAGTGTTTAGGTGTCATCCTGGAGTCTTTGTGATGTAAATTTTAAATCTCGTGCTATTAACTCTCTGCCTGGAGGGAGAATGTGTGCAATTACCTGGTTGGGAGGTTGATGAAAGATTTTGTGTTTCTTAAAACATGAGTATTTATAACATAAGGGGCTTGTCCAGCCTTTGGGCAACCAGCTCCTTCCCCCTGAACCAGCGGGAGTTTGATTGAGCTCCAGGTACTTCTAGTAGTGTGTTGCTCACCTTTAAGATTGTTTTAAGCAGGCATTACCATGTCTGATGAGATATTTGTAATCACTCAAATTGTTTCATTACAGAGTGGCCTAGTGTGCACGTGGACCAGCTGTTTTTTTCATGCAACCATGACATATTTTATTTTTTAACCTTTTGAGAAACATCTTTGTCTCCAACCAGACTGTTCACTGCTCTGAATCTGGAGCCACCTGCACACTGCTTGGCCACACTCAATCTGAATGCTGTTGCCTGTTAATGTCATAATGAGAAAGGTTGGGGAGACAGGGTTGGGAACCAAGAGGATAATCTGGACTTTAGTTTGGGTACTAAAACTAGTCAATCTGTTTTAACTTTAAAAAAAGAAAAAAAAAAAAAAGAAAAAAATATAACAGCTTGCACCAAAGTCACCAAAGAACCTTTAGGAAAATGTTACGATTGTGACAAGAAGTAAGAAAATTAATTTCACTGTTTTAGGTGATTCCCCCTTTAAAACCACATACAGCAGTTACAGCAACCAAGTCTTTGGCTTAGTGTCAAAAACTCCCATCCCTTTCTCCATAGGTTGCTCTTTCAGGTCCCCGTTCAGACCTGGAAGAGAAGTTTTCTCTCCATCACTCGAACAGCCAGTGGACTGTGATGAATCAGTGGGAGTTGTACGGGGTACTGGTTCATCGTTGCTCTTAGGGCTTCGGTCCCAATGGTTTTAACAGGTCAATTAGAAAAAAAAACAACACAAAAACCCACATTAAGAGAACTCTACATCTTGTTACGGTGTGAAACCAGAATTTAGTGAATGAGTGGTTGATACGTACGTTAGCGTATCGCTGACTGCTGCTGCCCGTCACAGTGCCTGAGGTAAAAAATTCACTTCTAGTCCAACAAACCGGAGCTATGAATGTACGAACTTTTTACGCTCTCCTTCCCGTTTCTGTGTGGCGTTCCTCCCCTGCGAGCTCGGCATCTCCCATCCCTGCCCGCCTTTGCCTCAAGGGATCGTAAAAGCTCCTCGGTTGGAACTAGCCTGAGTGGCCACGTGTGTTGTAAGTGCTCATGCCTACCCTGTGTTCCTGTAGTGCTGGTGAGGAAATTGCTCGTGATTGGAAAGGGATGTTTTCTTCACCGTTTTAAAAGGAAAAAAGGATGCAAAATGGCTTTCCTTATTGCTGCCCGTTTTTTTAAAAAACACTTTATCTTTTGTTAATTAATTGGCCTTCCAGTGGCATTAGTTTGTTGTAAATATCACCCAGGAATCCAACGACTGCTGGCTACCGGGCCGGCCTCGGTTCTGGCACGCAGGTATCCCGTAGGATCCGCTAATGCATTTACTCCCCTGGCACGGGATGCACCTTAGTATCCAAACCTGGATCGGGATCTTCACGTTCATTGCCGATCACTCATGGGTAGACCAGTGGCTATGGGTTTCCATCACAGTGGAAAACACTGGTGTTCGCAGATGTTGGGTTGGAGGATAACGGGTTTCCATGCGATGGGAAGCAGATGTTGGGTTGGAGGGTAGTAGAGATGCACTCGGAGTGTAGCAATGCAAGACTTGAACGGTGAGATTCGGAAACGGGTTCCCTTGTATTTTTGGCAGCGCGTCTTCAGCTTCCCAGAGCAGTGAGCATGCGGGCTGCTGGCGCCCAGAAGGGCCCAGCAAGATGCTCGGGAACACTGAATCCCTGATGTGTTTTAAATGTTCGTTCCTGACGCCCTGAAACTGCCATGTCCCTTAAACTTGAGAAAACACAAGCTTATTTGCACTAGAAAGAACGGCCAAAAACAATCCTTAGGAGGACAGGGTGAAGAGCACCGGTCTGAACCTCTTTTTCTCATGAGAGAATTTCCTATTCAAGCCCTCACCTCTGTTTCGAAATTGTATGGTCCCGGCAGAAAGTCTGTCAGTTGAATTATTAAATCCTAATGCACTTTATATTGTGTAAATAATATTAGGAGCACATTTCTGCTCTCGCTCCGGTAAGGGGATGCTTTGGTAACGTAGTCTAATGCCGAGAGAAGCCGTCTCCTGCATGCACGTGTCTGTTAGAGACCTGTTGATCCTGCTTGGTCCAGCTCTGCTCGTATGTTAGAGGAGGACAGGTGCTGTTTTGAGGATCCTCTCAAACCACCAAGAGTGGGATGATGATTTGGTTTTTTAAATTGCGATGTGCAGAGCTGCTGAGCGTCTTCAGCTCCGCTGTCGCAGCGGCTCCTTGCCCCTTCTGCAAACTGGACCCCACCGTGTTGCTGTCGAGGCTTAAAACCGGGCTTAGCGCTTGTAGTCTTGGCAAAGCCAAGTCCAGCAGCTGCCTTGTACCTGGCTTTCCCCGCTGCTGGCGCAAAAGGTGGAGTGATCCCTGAAAAGCTTATCCTGGGTGGAAGGGGCTGCGTGGGCTTCCCCTGCCTTGCAGCTTGGGGGGATGTTGTGTTGAGTCCGGCCCATGGAGCCGGCTTTCCTGGTAAAGTACAGAGCTATGGAAGGGTTGGGAAGCGTTTTGCACTGGTGTGGAGAGGGCGACCCGCTGGGCGCCGCGGAGGGATGGTGAAACCCTCCCTTGCAGGTTCCTCTCATGGAGCCTGGATGGACGATGGACTTTACCCAGCGAGAAGCTGCAGTGGTTATTGGTATCTACTCGTCGTCGTGTTTCTTATCTGTATCCGATATATACCAATTCATATCCACGTATAGGCATTAATATATTTATGTGAGTATATTGTAGCCTGTAGTAGCTCGTAGCGAAATAACCTTATTTATCTGAAGTGCAGTCTGAGGAGGGGACGTCTGCTCCCACCACCGGTCTGGATAAACATGTCATTCCACCCAGAGCTGCGTGCGAGCTCTTGGCCGCAGCCCTGGTAAGAATTCCATACGTTTTCAGCAGGGCTGCAAGGGAAAACGTAGTTAAAAGAAGGCAAAGCTCTTCCGTGGAGGCGTCGTTGAGGCGAGGTGAGAGCTGTAAAGAAGAGGCAGCCGCCGGCCACGTCATGTCTCCGTGTCATTTTACAACCCCTGGCTCTGCAAATCTGTACTGCCATGTTCATAAAATCCCAAGCAGAAGTATTAAAATCCCGTCCTTTATACAAAAAAGAACCTCCAAGCAATTACCAAAATCAACGTCAGCACATTTTTTTTTCAGCTACAGATGTCCTAGTCTGATAATTGCATCATTTTTTTCCCCTATGGCCTATTGAAGTGACCTAAACTCCCAGGGAAGGGAGTCGGTGGTGGTTAGGAAGCCTTCTGCTTGCGTGACTTGCAGTCCCGTTATCCAATTCTAGTAATTTTTATAGCAGAAAGGAGTTTATTATCGTGTATTTTTATTGGGCAGATTTTGCACCAGGTCAAAAATTACTTAATAAGCGTTTTCAGTTCCATGGCATTCCCATTTTTGCTGTACATACACTAGATATATATGATTTATGAAAGAATTCCTGAAGAAAATTAGACTTTCTGTTTAATTTTCTATGCTGCTTACTCCAAAATTAAGTTGCCCTTTATTTTTAATGACTTAACATATTGTGATGTTTAAAATTCACCTTTCTCCTCCTACCCTTCCATTCCTTTCAAGTAAAGGTTGTGTTTGAAATTAAGAGTTTATTCAGGAAAGAGTGGAATTAAAGGCTACACCATCAGCTATACCCAAGCGTGGCTGTCACCTCACAGCCTTTGCCGAAATGTATTGTTTGGGGTGATCTGGTCTTGCCTAAAAATGGCCGCGTCCTGTCATGACCACAGGAAAAAAAAAAGCCTCGGCCAGGGGACAAGGTGCTTCTGGATTTGGGGGATTTGGAAAAAGCTAAAGCCAGATCTTTTGCTGTTCTGTTTCTTCAAAACCTGCAGAAGCCTTCACGGGCTGACACCAATTTTTCTTCCTAATATTTTGTCAGCCTGTGTTCAGTTCCCCACCCGCACCTCAATAAAGGCAACAGTATTCTAAAGCATCGAGGTGAAGTAAAATATCAAGAACTCCTGATAGATGACATGGATTAAAAATTGGTTTTCCAGAAATGTCAAAGCATAAATTGAGGTTTTATAAGCCGGATGTCGTTTTGGCATTTCTGTGATGGATGTAATTAGATCGCTCCTTCCCCATGCGGAAGGAGGCATCACGCGGAACCTGAGCCTGCAGCCTCGGGGCTCTCTCGTGTACACCAACTTCTGGAAAGGTGCAGGTGCCCGCTGGCTTCTCATGTGTGGTGAATGTGGTTGTGTTGCTACTGGCCTAGCCTCAAGGGGCCTGGCTGCCCCCCCCAATAAAACCGTCATTAGCGACTTGCTAATTCATCTTCTTAATTGCTAGGCTGCGTTGAAACGCTTGGAGTGGCACATGGAAATTGCTAGCTCTGCACAGAGTAGAAACTTAGAAAGGCACATTCTGTCTTTTAGGGGTTTCAGACCCATCCAACACACCAGTATTAAACAGGGCGGGATAACGGCTCCTGCCTCGGAGTTGTTGGTTGGACACGCAGACAGTCGGATGGATTTCTTGACCGCAGTGGGGGAAATCCATCCTGCAGGCAGGAGTTTGCGTCTGTTCTTCGTCGTGATCGTTTGCCGCGCAGAGATTAATTGGAGGCAAAGATGGCCCTCAGTGGCGGCTGCTGGCAGCTGGCGAAAGCCGAGGCTCCGTGCCCACAGCCCCACTCGGCACCGCGCTGGCACAACATCTGTGAATTCGTGTGTGGGCACAAATGAACGCAGAGGCAAGGGAGAGAGGAATATTAGCAATATATATGCACAGTCATATTACAGATACTCATTATTTCCCCCCTCTTTCCAATAGGTCTTTCTCTTTGAGGTATTGAAACGCTATCCGTCGTCTTTCCCGTTTCCCATATCGGAGACGTTCAGTGTGCAATAGGAGCAAGATGGGTTTCACAAGCAATATCAACATACTCTACTACTAACCTTAAATCTTTACACTGCAAATCGCGTGCAATAGAATCTGCATTTCAAAACAGCAGAGAGTATGTGGGATAAAAGACACGGGTTAACCCCGGGCTCTTACAAGTATTCCCATCTGGTCCTTGTTGGGAGCACATGTTGTTGGCACAATGCAGAAGGAGAGGGGGAGTAAGAGCAGAGATAAGTGCTTCCCACCGAGGCAGAGGAACGAAAAGGCAGGAGGGGGCGGAGGGAAGCGAGGACAAGATGCGTGCTCCAGGGAATCATAGAGCACGATGATGGTTTTATCCGTAGTAGGAGGAACAGGCGGCACCTTCAGCATTGGAGTCCCACAGAGCTGGGGAAGGAGACACAGAGCCTGGATCCTAATGCTCCACTCGGGGACCAGAGTGGTTCTTTTGGGCTGGCTCTCTTTCCTCTTTGGGAACAGTAACACGCTCAGCAAGTATCTAATCTTGCCAACAAACCCACCGGGGCCAAGCGTGTCTGATGGGTGGAGTTACTGCTTTTACAGCTCGCTCTTTGAGACTCACGTGCCTTGGCTCTTGCGGAGCTGGGAGGCTTGCCCAGGAATACCTGCAGAAGCGTAGGGGAGCACACAAGTGCTGGTGGCCTGTAAGGTTTGCTGATGGATGCTCGCGTGTGCTTTTCACCGGAGCCTCGCTCCGCACGCTGCATTGGCTGCCTCCTGCTGCAGGAATGAGTGGTGGAGTGTTGTGTGTTATCAGTGGGGCAGCTGCTCTTTTCCACTGCAAAGGAAAGGTGTCGGTGAAGGCTGGAGGGGATCAGAGGGGAAAGAAAGTGGCTTTCAAGAAGCAGTCTCGTGCCTGTCTTTGCGAAGGGGTTTGTGTCATTTCTAACAAGACTCTGCGGATGATCACCACTTGTACCGCCTTTGCTTTCCTGGGCCTGGCACTCTGAGGTCTGAGGTGCAGCAGGGGTCGGTGTCAACAGCTGTTGAAAGCTGTGCTTTGAACCAGTGAAGTGCTGGAGTAATTGCCTGGACTCTGGGAAAGCTGTCAGTGTGTGGAGCTGGGCCTCCTGATAATGGAGATGGGATCACTTTGGCTTTATCCTGCCTGTGCCTGTGTTCTCCACCGCTGAAAACGGGTGGATGACACCTCCCTACCTCAAAGGGTTGCGAGAGTTCTTGTGATGATCTGATACTGATCAATACTGATGACATCCGAAAGCAAGACAGAGAGAAATTTGGGATGAAATGTAGTATTTGGAAGGTTTGGAATCTACCTGACTCTAAACTTGAATTTGCAAGCGCAAGGGTGCCTCTAATGGTGTGTTTCAGGGCCAGGTACAGAGCAAAAAGCATCCATATTTTTCCCAAGTTGAACAGCCTGGAAAAAATCTGCTCTTTCAAATCTCCCATGCTGGATATGCCCAGCTTTCCTCCCTAAGCTATTTCACCCTGCTTCCTCTCTGATACTTCTCCTGCTGTCCAGTCCATGTGTCCCTAGCTTCCAACTAATTCTATTGCTTTTTGCCTTACGGGCCATGCTCTCCAGAGGAGTTACAAAAACAATTTGGTTTCTTCCCTGCTGCAGCTTTTACACATGATTAAAGGCTGTTGTCAGGTCTCTTCTGCATCCTTTCCAAAGGAAATGCAAAAGCTTCCACAAAGGGCAATTTTTAGCCCTGGTTGTGTTCTTGTTGCTTTCTGATGAGTCTGCTCAAACACAAATGTAAGGAAAGCATCAAGTGACAATGTAAGCTCCCTGTGCCAGCATGTTTGGAAATACAGGTTTTCCCTTATGTTCCTAAGTCTCCCAGGATTGTGTGTTCTCGTCATATGAAAAGTCACAGAAATATTAGCATGAACTTCCCCTCAGTAACATTTTTTAGTGTGCGGAGATCTGAGAGTTTTGTGTAGGTCTAACCAGAGAGAAGCTCCTCCTGCCCCACACCGTCACTACTCGACACGTGTATTCATCCCGGCACCTTCCAGAAGGGCATTTAGGCGTACGACCAACATGTGTCAGGCAGCTATTTCCTCCCTCCTCTTCCTGGGGAAAAGGCTGGATGTGCCAATGCAGCCCTGGTATTTTTAACATAAATTAATTATCCCTGCTGTTCCATGTTAAAGGGTGAGCTGGAGCACGTCGTGTGCTGGCAGCAGCGGACCCCGACGGCTTTGCAGCACGAGAGCAAACCTCAGGGCTCACAGGGAGCTGAGCCTGGCGTTGGCATCGCTCCCACCGCTTCCCTTGGCAACTGGTGTTGAACAGGAGCTGTTTTGTCTCTGGAAGTTCCCCCTGGACCTGTTGCTGTTTTGCAAATTGTCATTTTTGCTTTGGGCATGGAGGAGGTTGCTGTGCTGCTGCCTGGCTGGGAAGTACCTGATGTAAAATGAGAGTCTTTCTCTCCGCCAGGAAGCTGGCAGGGGGAATCTAAGGCCAGAGACCTTAGGTTTTGGGAGAGAGGTGATGGAGCAGTGCTCTGGAGTAAATGCACCTCAGTGTGCAGTCAACAGATGTGTTTCTGTTTGGGTTGTCTTCACGATAGCTGCTTTTTCTTTCCTTCTAGATGTTTGAACACTCCTGAGATCTCTATAGGGCTGCCTAGAACAGGAATTTGTGAGGGAACTGAGCTGTCTCCAAGGACAGTCTCTCTCCCGAGACTCCAATAAACATGACAAAGTGTTTGAAAAGTGGAGCATTGTGCTGGTGGCACTTTTAAAAGAGCTTTTCCCAGGTAGATGTTACAGCGGGGATGAGCAGAGGCTATTGACAGCCAAGGACAGAGGGCAAGGGTTTGATCTAGTTCTTGGCAGTAGGATTTATCCTAGATTCAACAACTCAGTTAATGTGCACATCTCTGTAGTAAATGATGAGGTTTTTTAATTTAAGCATTTTTAACAGTCCCCCCCATCCTGGTAAAATTAGGGAAAGAGTTTTTTGGCTGAAATATTTACCTATAAGCTGAGAAAAAGCACCGTCTTTCACAAGGTGAACCTAACTTCGGTGCCTCCTACCTCAGAGCGTATCCTTTAAGCTGGCATTTTATTTCTTGCTCCATCTGTTTGCAAAGCATCAAGGTCACTAAAGCAGCACAGGCAGCAACCCCTGTAGGTGTTTATATGGCTCAGTGCATAGGGACATTCTCCTCTCACTTCGCCGGCAGGGTCTGCTCCTGCTTGTGTTGTTCCTTTTCCCCGCTGGATCACCAGGTTCATGTCTTGTGCATGACCTGGCTTGAGGGCCCTAAATCTCTTTTTTTCTTAGAAATTCAGCACCTTTTTCTTAAGCTTTCGTTATGAATCCCTCTGGAAATGTTGTGCAAAGCCCGAATGTGCCTTGGTTCCCTCCCTCTCCGTGCGTTTGCTAACTGCTGCAGCCAGTGTAGGAAAAAAGATGTGGAGCTCGTTGTATTTTCCCCAGACAGTCATTTTGCTCTGTGTCTGTTTTGGTGTGTTTTGGCCGTAACCATTCCAGGGATTCTGTTCTGCAGCTCTCGCGTGCTTCTGCAGCCGTTGCATGGGTGGCAGGGTTGTGGCAGATGTTACCTCTGGGCTGGGGCAGGTTCTTGGGGTGAAGCTGCAGCAAAGTGAGAGTTATTTAACCATGCCGTCAGTCATTCCCTCAGGGATGGCTCCCACATCGAGCAGGGTTGCACGAACCAGTTACCTGGGCCAGATTTGATCCTGTGCTGATGGCAGACTCGCTGCTTCCTCCGAGCAGCCGGCACGCACCATCTCGCTTGTAGGCAATGTCTGACAGCTTCCCCAGGGATGAGCTTTGCTGCATCTGCTGCAAGTGCTGCTCCGAGCTCAGGCTCTTCCTTCCCACCACAGCTCAGTGGCATGCCTGGATCCTTTGTTATGTGTAACCTCAATTTGGTTTCTTTGAGCGGTGCCAGGATTTCATTCTCCTCGGGACATTTAAATGGGGTGCAGAGTAATTAGAGCCGCTTTTCTCTGCATGTGTAACAGCAAATGCTTCCAAATCAGTTTGGGAATCGACCCAGGGGTTTGATGTGGGTTAGTAAATTCAGGCACGTGGGATGAACATGCCCACAGCAAAGCGGGTGTGAAGATGTGGAGATAAGAGCTGTGCCTCTGCCAAGCTCCTGTCTACTCTCTTACAGTCCTGTACTGACTCTGGTTGCTGCAGTGGGAGGCACCAGGACCAGGGACCACCAGAGCCTGCCTGTGAGACCTGGGTCAAAGTGGCAGCAGAGACCTGGGCTAGGCAAGGGACCGCCACCCACAGGTATCGTGTATCCCATTATTAACTCAGAGGGAAGGTGTCAACAGCTTTATCCTGGATACCACAGGAGCCCAACTCTTTCATCCTTCCTCTTCTCCCCTGTGGGACTTTCACCTCTTGCCTGGTGCATCCGCTCTGGAGAGCCTACAGACATGTCTGTCCTGGGATCAGCGTGTGCTGGCATGCAGTGTGCACATAATCCTGCTGCATCCCGGCCCCCTTTCTATAGCAGCATTTATTGCTGATATCAGCACAGTCATCCCTCAGTGCTGCCAGGGGTAACCCTTTGAGCTAACCACTGATAAATTCCGTCTAGCTGTCTTATTTAAAAAAAAGAAATAAAAAGAAAAGAGGGAGGTGCTGGAGTCGCCTGATGAACATTTTCATGGATGCTGCCAGCTTTTTACTGTGGGTTACCTTGGTGAAGGCATATTACAGAGACTTTTCTTTTAGAAACAGCTTAAAACTGTTTGGCAGTGTGTGTTTTGTGCTGATATTTGTGAAACCCCAAGAAAACCCCCAGTCCAGAGCACGAGGCAGAGGTGGTGCCCACTTAACTCCCGCCTGCAGCATCAAGCTGCGGTTTAACCTGTTGCTTTTCACACCTCTTTCCCGCTCTTAGGAGGCGCCTTCTAAAGCTGGGATAACCTCCCTAAACCTCCCTCCTCAGGCTCTCCACAGAGGGAAGTTCACCCTCCTCCTCCCCACCGCAGCCCTCGAGCTGTTGCAATAGCCCTTGAGGTGCTCTCTCTTGTTGTTCAAAACCCTCGCCGGCCTCTTCCTCTCAGCGAGGCTGAAGATGCTGTGCAAAACAAAACAAGCAAGAGGCCACAATATGGGGATTTTTCACTTGCCTCAGCCTAAAAACCAGCCTCCTCCAAACTCTCAGTCTTCCAAGAGCTTCCCACCTTTCTAGCCAAACAGTTTGTTTGCTAGAAGAAAAATTGGTAGCTTTGTGCTAGCAATAACTGGAGTCCTCTTTCACTATCAGAGGCATATTCTCCTTTGAATTCTGTTTGAATGCAGAAACTATTGTGAAATGAGAGCGGTAATATCAGGAAAGGGGAAAGCAGAGTGTTCCTCTGGATAGGGTTTGATACAATTTGAAGCTGCTTGTGGAAGATTGGCTGGAAGGTAAACTGATTTGGGCTAAAAAAGCTGGTGCTGGTAAAGTGTGTTAGTGACTCTTCAGCCGATGGTCCAAAATAGCTTTTTTGTGGCCTCTGACCTCTAGGAAAAGATAACTGGATTTTTGATCTTAGATTGAAGGGGCAATTTCTGCTGGAAGAAACCTGTGTTCTTTAGAAACCATCTCAGGCTGGCATTTACTGTCAAAAACATTGCGTGGAAACGGACAGAAAACAAACCAAAAATCGCACATCTGAGTCAACCCCAGGCGAGCCTTGCGGGGCGCTGTCGCTGAGCTAGCCAACCATCCAGAATTCGGGATGGATCCCCGTTGTCATCCACTCTTCTGCCTCCATGGCCACCAAAATTTCCCATAGACACCTGTGGGGGTGTGATTAGTCAGGAGCTGCTGTTTTTGCAGCACCCTGGGCTTGATCCATTGACTGTAGAGGTGTCGTGGCCCCAAGGAAAAGCGTTCCACTCCAACATTCCCGCATTCTGCCGGAGCTGCAGCGCCTGTACCAGGCGGTGGTTGCTGAGGTGGGTATTGAGTTAGAGGGGTGCGTTTCCATAGCAGTGCTTGGTCACCAGCTGTTGTCCAGGATGCCGTGGCTTTTGGTACAGCAGTGAAAAAAAAAACCTTTCTCGTTGAATTTCAAGTCAGGGGCCTGTTTTCTGCCAAGCTACCCCCCGCCGTTTCAAATGTATTTTATTCTCCTTTTCTTTCCGCTGGTCCCGTTCCGCTCCGCTCAACAGCTGCTGCATTTAATCCCAGAAGCTGCAGTTGGTAGGGAGCAAAGTGATCTCCATATAACCTCTCTCTTACTCATAAGCGTGCATTATGAAGCTTAACCGGTGGTAATAAAATGTTTTGCTTTCAACATGCTGTCCCTGTGGTCCAATGTTCCCGTCCTCAGGCTCCATCATTACAGCGGGGCGATGTATTGGAGATGTTCTGCCGCTCCCCAGGAACGTGCCTGGGAATACTGGATGTAGGCCTCATGGATACCCAGCAAGGAGAGATGGAGAAGGAGGAGCAGAGCCCTTTCCATGGGTGGTGGCATCCCTGGGTACAAGCGACTCTTGGAGGAAGACTGTGTCTTGACAGTCAAGGAAAGAGGCGCTGGGGGTCTTGCTTGGCGGAGACCCAAGCGCAGGTTCCCGTCTCCGTAAGATTGTCTGGCGGTGCAATCTGGTGTGAGAGCCTCTTCAGGGACCGCAGTGCTACGTGGGGGGAGCGGGAACAGATTGCAATCCTGCTGCTTGGTTGGGTTTTCTTCATCCCTTTCACAGCCACTCTGCAGGTTCATGGCTTTATTTGGCTTTTTGTGTTTCCTGCATACTAAAAAAGGGCATTTTCATGCCATCCTGCACGATGGATGTTTTTGTCCAGGGGGGGAAAAAGGATGTTTCTCATCCACGTTTAAGTAACCATACATAATGTGGAAAGTCTGCTTGAGGAATTTCATTTTTGTTTACACACCATTGATGCTTTTATTAAAAGCATCTTTTCACATATAAATAATTTAGAGGTCATATGATTTTCCTGCTCTAAACCGAAAGCAGGGATTTCAAAGCAGGGATCTCCAAGCATCATTTCTGTGGCACGGTGGGTTGCATTAGCCCTACAGCTGGTTTTTGTTGAACAGGATGGGTTTTTTTCCCTATTTGAGGTTTATAATGTTTGGTTTCAAAGAGGAATTTCCCAGACAGAGCCCCCCAGAAGGTATCAGAATATAGGGCTTTGTCAGGCAGCGATAACAGCTTTTTTCCTGGAGATTGCCATTTTGTAAATAAGCTTCTTCTCGAGCAGCACGGCTACGAAAGATGGATGATTATTTCTTCCCAGAATGGGTCTTCCGCTGCAGGATCTGGTTTTTATTGCGATAATTAGCATAGAATTAAAAATGGCCCCGCATCTTCAGTTTGCACTGTAGTGCCTCTGGTACCGAGCAGTCTGGGATGGCGTTTTCCTTGGAAATAGGCTGTGCCTAGGAATCACTTGATTCACCACTGAAAACCAGCGCACGGATATCTGCAGGCTCCGACGCAGCAAAAGCCTCCGCCTCCAGAAATAAATCATTGCTCCTAATAAACTTTCAAATCAGTTGTTTTTTGGAGGCTGGAAAAGTCGCCGAGGATATTTAGGTGAAGATCTAGCACGGCGGCTGGAGCGGGATTTTATAAATGCCTTTAAATTCCAGAGCTCGGGTTAGAGGTGAGGTCATGGGCAACCAGACAGCTTTTTCTCCTAAAAAACCTGTAATAGCTTTTCTTTTTAAAAATTTAACAGAGTTGCCAGTCCAGGTGGAGGCAGAATTGTAAGGAGTGTCACACATGGGCGACGGTGTATCCATAGAGCAAGCTAAAGCAGCAAAAATGCAGCACGACGTGTAAACTTCCTTGTGAGAGCCGTGCAGGAAATTACTGTGCAACTGGACGTGGTGTCCTAGCATTAGATTTATTATCCACTTCCAAATCGTCTGCCAAAAATCCTTTCAATCGGAAGACAGGAAAGAACATGTTATAAAAAGACGTGGAAAAGGAGTCATTTTGGCACGGGAGTTTTCAGCCTGGTAATTGTCCGTGCCTACAGTGTTTGGGTTTGGTCTCAACACTGAGGTCAACGCTACTTAAACCGAATGTGATCGCAGTGCCTACATATGGCGCATGGTGAGACGTGCCAGTCTTGCAAGATCAGGCTTGAATACAGTCCTGCAAGATGCTTCTTTGCCCAATCTATTGCTCAATGATTGCTTTTAATCCCACCAAGACTCCAGCATCACTTAGGGAAAGCCATGGTGTGCAAGCTGGCACACTCTTCCCCCGTGATTGATTTGTTCCTTGCTGGGTGGCAGGATCATGGCCACATCCATGTGCTTGTGTACATTCCCCAGACCTTGCTGCTTTGGCAGCGAGGCTGGATATATCATTCCAGCAGTTTCTTGTCTGGATGGTGGACCGGATGGTCGCATTTCCCCACCGTGCACCTCATTGCCCCCCTCACTGCGGGGCACTGCCAATCTCACACTGCACTTCTCCAGCTCCCACATCTTTTCCAGGCTCCTTTCTTTCCAGCTGTATGCCTGCAAAGGTGGATCTACATCCGTATCCCCTGTATGCACGACCTTGCTTTCTGCGTGTTAAGTCCAGCTCTTTCTGGGAGTAATGGAAATAAGTGACCGGAGTTTGTAGCTCTGTTTTTACCCCTGGGATATTAGTGTTCTCTGCCTCTGGAAAACCATCTCCTCTGATGAGGAACATGTCTGCATCTGTACCTGCAGCATCCCCAACATATCCTGCCAGCTCCAGCAAGTCAATACTTTTGACTCAAAAAGAGCTTTCTCCGTAAAACAGATCCACACCCGCCTTGGACACACCAGATGTTGCCCAGCCAGCTGTTGCCTTGTACAATGCTTGGGAGAGTTGGTGGCAATGCATGCAGGGCCCGGGGAGGCACTTTGCTGTTCTGTGACCTTTTTTGGGGGTGCCTGCTGAAACACAGTGAGAACTGAAGATTCTGCTTTCCCCCTTTCTCATTTGGCACTTTTGTTTTGGGAGAAAACACCCTATTTTTGCGAGTGCTGAGCTCCTGAGGTAAGGGGGTGGGAGGGCACTGCTGGAGCATGTGCCAGCTTACAAGGAGACACTTCCAACCCAGGGTGAGGACTGGGACCAGCACAGTTGTTAGCAGGGAGATTTCCTGCACCCTGTTTCCAGCAAGCGGAGCCTTCGCTTTTCTAGCACGAGTGTAAAGGTAGGGCTGGGTCATGGGGCAGTTGGTGGGAAGTGTGTGCTTACGGAGAGAAAAAGGAGTGCCTGTCATCTGTTGGGATGAATCCTCCTTTCCTAGCTTCTTTCCAGGAGCGTGCTGATCCAAAGTCTTTCTCTGGAGCTTTTTTCCTTCATGGAAATGAAGCCGAGCTGTTAATAAGATCAGTGTTTACCAGACCGCCTTCGTCGTCTCGTCCTTGCATACATTGTCCTTTGACTAGTAGGGTGATTAAGAGAAACAAGCCAGCTTAATGCATGGTCAGAAAGCTACAATTAACAAAGCAGACCACAAATAAATAGGTAAATAGGCTAAGCTGTAAGATAGCGTGTAAGAGGAGGCAGTCTGCCTCTGTAAAGTGCATGATAAGCATCGGCCAAGCTTGTTGCAGACACTGGGCAAGGCTGCTTTCGCTCGACTTTGAGTATCCTAGTTGCAAAGACTCATCAATGTTCCAAAAGGCTCTTGGTTTTGGAGTGGGGTCGTCTTTTGTTTTCCGTGCGCTGTGACCACTTGCTTCCCGAACGGGTTCGTAGTGATGGAGTTAATGGAGCTGTTCTTTATAGTAACCTGAAAGGTGTCAGTCGTCTGCTCGTGTGTGTTCACAAGCTGAGCCGTGGCGTTGCGCGTCCCTCCGCAGTGGTGTGATTTGAAGCACTTTTGGTGTGGCATGTGCAGTTGCAGTGCTGTCTGTTTTTAATTTCCCCCAGATACCCTCCCCGTGTTCCCCCCGTGTTTCGGACACTGAACCAAACCGACGCTGGGACTAGCACTTTAAGTACTAGTAGTCACTTTGCTTCGGACTAAACTGAGCACTGCACTTTTGTACGTACTGTTAGCACTGAGTTTTGAACTCTCTTCTTTTCCCCATCTATCTACCCTCCTAGGCGCAGTGTTAATTACGTAGGGGCCATCAGAAGAAAATTTTGAGGTGTGTTGGACCACTGTCTGGTGCCTGATTTCCATTACACATCCATTAGCGACTTGATAGTAGGGAATTTAACCCATCCAAGCTTATTGTACACGGCAGAACCAACACCTGAATCGCTGACAGCCAGGCAGATGTGGTTGTTGTAAACTTCGAGGTCGCCCACAGACCCGAGCGCATGGCTTTTAAAAACACCAAAGATACAGGAGAAGTCTCAAAAGGGATCGGGATGCTGCAAGATCATCTCCTTGACACCTGGAACTGAGCGGAGCGAGGGGCGTAGGGCAGACGCTCTTGTGTCTGGTGCAAGACCCCGGTGAGTCCATGGGACAGCCCGGTTCAAACCAGTCTGAGATCCTGGTACCAAAAAAGGCTGCGCTCAAGCCACTGCAATAAAAGCCATCATTGTGCCTGCACTGGAGAAGTGCTGTTGGGATTGGTTGTGGGTTTCAACTGCAAAAGGTATTTTTAAGTAAAAAAAGATTTACAGACGATTTAGGAGACGGAGCATAATAACCCTGGGGTTTGCTGCTGAATTTGGAAAGCGTTGTTAGGAGCTGATCAGCTCTCGTGCTCAGAGGCAGTTCAGACGTGCATTGCTATTCCTGTTAAATTCCTGTGGTATTTCCGTATGGAAGGCCAGGGATCAGAGCGCCCTTGCCAGCAAGAAAGCAGCAGGGTAGAGTTAGTAGGAAACATAGTCAGAAATCTCTAGGATTTGAAATGGGATGGTGATCCCTGGGATGCTGAATAATCTGGGTTTTGATGTCCCAAACCACCCACTCTCAACCAGCTGGTGGTGTTCTGCTTCTTTAAAAGCCCTTGTGGGTTTTCCACAGCAGCAAATAAATCATGGTGGGCGTGAGAGCCCTGTGTTTCCTTCACGCCGGGGTATCCGCACTTGGGACTGCTGCTCATCATCCTTGATGAGCCCATAGTCAATCCAAATCTTTCTCTGGCAATCGTCCGTGATGGGAGTTTCTCCCCGGTGACACTTGATGGATAAACCCTGCCAGTACAGCATGATCAGTGTGAATGCAGAGAAGGGAATTAGGTCTTCTCCTTCGCTGCTAGCAAGGGGCCATCACGGAAATAACCTTCAGCAACAAAAAGAAATGGGTGTATTGGGTTTCCTTGTTGCAGCAGATGTAGGAGTTTTCCTAACAACTCCAGTTTTAGTGGCTGTTTTTCTTTGGTTCCTTCTTCAACAGACCTTCAGGGGCTTGGATATTCAGTGGGTACTGAAGATGGTTAAAAACCCCCAATCTTGAGTAACCCCAAGTATTATGCTCTTACACCCTCTATCACTGGATGTAAGAATAGAAATAGAATCTACATTTTGGGTTGGTTTGGTTTCTTTTCTTCCCTCCCCCCCCCCCCCACGTTATCCCTGCAAATTTAGCTTTAAAGAAATAGCACCGGGCGATGCTGCTGCTCTATGTGAGCCCCCAAAATTATAGTGGCTGAGGGAACAGCCTCTTCAGAAAGTACCTCGGTGACTCAGAGCCCACATCCTGCTCACTGTCACCAGGATAAAGGCAAACCATTTGGAAAATCTTCCCCCCCCCCACCCCGTGAGCCCACCAATCTCACTGAGTCCATGGAAATTAAGCTTGGGAGAAAGGGGAATGTGGAACAGGTCTTTTTGTCTTATTTTCCCCCTCAGGTGTAGTTTTTGCCCCTTGGAGATGGCATCTCATCCTTTGGGAAGGTAGAATTAAGGTGTCCGTCACACTTGAGGCCTGAATGCAACTCCTAGCACAGCACTCCTGGCTTTGGAAGGGCCTTTTAGGTGGAAAAAAAGGATTTTCAGTTGTTTGGGTTTTCAGATAGCTCATGGAAAGCGCATTGTAACAGCACACAGGCGATGTTTTACCAACCTTTTCTGTTCCTCCAAGAGAGACTTTTTAATTTGCTTCAGTAGTTTAGAGTTCGTTTCCTTGAAAGTCTTTTTGGACCCATGAAAATGCCCTTGAAATGAGTCAAGTTTATCAAAACAAAATTGTGCACATACCCATGCACCGGCCCGCGTGTTCGTGCTTGTCTCCCTGGGTGTGTGTACACATAGAAATAGATTATTTCCCAAAACATTCTTTTTTTTTGATTTCTTTTTCGGTTGGTTTGGTTTTTTTGGGTTTGTTTCCCCCCGCCCCCCAGGATATTAACCAAAAGGTGTTTTAAAGTCATGGCATGAAAACTCCTAAATGTAAATCTGAGTACCTTGTGATGCTAATTAACAGGTTTTTCCTGAAATTTTATGTGATGCTTAATATTTTCCTTAGGAAGTTTTGTTTAATGTTAGATCATTGTTCTGGAGGATGTTGGTCCTACTGGCATTAAACTAATGGAAATAAAATGCATGTGTTACAAGTGTAGAAACGGTGAAGAATTAAGTGTGAACTTACTGTACGATACTGATTCTGTTTTCAAACAATCTGTTTTGCTGTTCAATAGTTGACATATGGAAATGCCAATGTACTGTAATTTAGCACTTTTCCAATGGACCCTGTTCTCACTATGCCAGAGGGAAGAAGCAGGTTTGGCTCGAGGCCGTCTGAACGCAGCCTCTGAACCCTTTTCTGCGTGTTTCAGCACCAGAATCGGCCAGGTGGAAGTTAAATTGGATGTTTTCTCTTCGGTTCGGTGGCTGGCACGGGGCAAAGCGGGGTGGCTCTCCCATCCCCATGGCCAAACCAGGATGATTTTGCAGCTTGGTCTGGTGAAAGGTATCCTGCCCATGGCAGGGAGGGTGGAATTAGATGATCTGTAAGGTCCCTTCCATTCTGGGATTCTAGGATTCTGTGATGTGGGTGCAGCTCTCGCTGTGGGTGGATGGACTGGTGGCATTGCGCTCCACCAGTGCATTCCCCCAGGAGCCAGGCTGGGGTCGGGCTGTCCGAGCTGGGGTGGGAAAACAGCCGAAGCAATCCACAGTCCCTGAAATCCAGCGGCAGAAGGGACAGCCCACCAGCCACCCCTCTCCAGCCCAAACCCTCCTTTCCTAGTGCTAACAGGGTGCAAAGTGTTACTTGTCATGTACTGTACTGAAAGGGTTAATTGATCAGTGACTGTATTGTACTGTATGAAAACTCATGAATTGCCTTGTATTGTTCCTAATGGACTGTTCCATGTCTCCCCACTGCCCATTCCCACGCCGTCCCCACGTTTCCCGAAGGACGCATGTGCTCAGTTAGGTCCTCCAAACTCTCTGGTGCTAACTCCTCCGTATCCGATGGTGCTTCTGCGGACGCTAACTGACCACATGCCTGTCCAGAGCTTGAAGTCCACCATGTCTTTCTTGTCTGTTTGTATGAAGTCTCACACACACACACATATGAGAAAAATTAAGGATAAACTTGAATTTGTTTCAAAGCCTCATTGACAATCTAATGTTTTCTATGTCTGCTTTTATTTTGAGATGGTTTTTCTAGAAAGCAGCCCGCCAGCACCTTCACTCTGGGAGAGGATTTCATCCCGTTCACTCCTCTGGCATCCGAGGTGAGCTGCTCCCTCGCTGGCTTTTCAGCTCAGCCACGGGAGGTTGATCCATCGGGAGCCAGCGAGGAAGAGGAGGTGCAGGTGCCTTCAAAGATGCCCAACCCTAAAAAGCAGCCGGGATCCCTGTGACTGCACGATTCAAACATAGGTGGGTGGGCACTGAGGGTCTTGGAGGGGATAAACCCGCCCCTTGCTTTGTGGCAAAAATTGGCTTTTAAGGAGAATCAAGGTAGCAATTTAGAGTCCCAAAGGCGCCTCCATCTCCTCTCAGCATCACTCATCTCCGCTGGCAGAGGAGCCACCTCCCGAGCCTGAGGTTCTTCAGGCGACACACACCTCGGATGGCATGACCAGGGCCATCCCCTCCAACCCCCCACCCCGATGCGAGCTGCTTTTTGGACAAAATGAAATCTGACTATATTTTATATCGATTTGAAAACAAAGTCTGATATTTACCCCTGTTCTCAACTGAATTTGCATATTGTTGTTTGCCACGATATTTGTTCTGTCTTCAAATAAATTTGCTTACTTGTGTAGTCTTAACTGTCTGCTCGGATTCTTACCATCCGATTTTTCCCCGCTCCAAGGTGCCTGCACCACAGCTCTCCTCTGAGCGCTTCCCAGGGAGGCGAGAAGGAAATTTTTCTGGGAGGGGGAATCATTTCAGGCTCTAAATGTTTTTCTCTCCGTTATCTCCCATTCATCTCCCTGGGGCTTTTCAATTTGATGCCCTTTTTTCCCCCAGTCTTCCATCATCGGATCCGTCTATCCGGGTAAGTGCGTGGCAGAGGAATGGCCGTGCCTCAGCCTGCTTAATTTGAGAGATTGAATTGTTGCTAACACATTTTTTCAGGGTGAGGCATTTCCGACGGCAGTGTTTTGCATTTGGGAATGGAGGGATTTATGGCCGCGAGCGGCCGAGAGCTCTGGGCATCGGCGTCGGCATCCAACGCCGGCTCTTCCTGCACATTGCATTAGCAAGACGTTGGCATCAGTCACTGGAGACGTCGCGGCGGAAGGCAGTGCCCTCAAAAGGCTGGAAAACCGATTTGCACATGCGTTTCCAGGGAAGTAATCAAATCAGCCCGCAGGTTCAATAAAAGGAATAAGCAAATATTCCAGATTCGCCTGCGTTTGCAAACAAAACCTGTTGCAAGGCTCGCAGGTTTTGAGGTTCATCCCCCTCCCCAAAACAGCTATTTGGGGGATTAAAGTTGTTCCAGGCTGCTGCAGGAGGACATTTTGTATTCCCTTAAAGATGCGTCTGTGTCTGAGAGGAACATTTCAGGAGGATCCTTGCGAGGGTGCGGTCACTCTCCTTTCTTTCAGAATCCATCCCGGTACATATGTTACAGCAACAGAGTCCATTTTCAGAGATTCATCCCCCTTCTCCTGGCAGCCTTCCCCCTGTCTTTGCCTCTTTCCTCCCCTCTGACCTCTCTCTGGCTTTTTTTCCCAGTTTATCAAGGTTTTGTAATGTTTCCTGCTGCTCCTCACAGTATGAGCAGTGCTGCCCATGGTGATAGATGCCACGATGGGAAGGAGGAAGATGAATCCTGTGGGGAGACGCTGGGGAAAAGAATCCAGGCTTCACGGAGGGTGCTGCCAGGTACGTCTGCCTCCCACCTGCTTCAAAAATGCTGTGTCTGCACCCCAAAATGGGTTTTAGGGATCCGTATCCTCGTGCCCCTCAGCAGTCCGGTGCTCCCTTGCACCCTCACGGGGGGTCAGGTGCCCTTGGAGCAGCTCCCACTGGGTTTGTGCACCCTCAGCTGCTGGCAGGAGGAAGAAAGTTACTGATTTCTTTTATTTATTCACTGTGGGGGTGGTTTTTCCCCTCTCTAAAACACAGGAGTACCGTTAGGAATCCAGCACTCTTTGGGAGGCAGTGTATGAGCTCAGGCAGGACCTTCCACAGGCGGTGGTGGCCGTGAGTGATTTTTTCTGCTTTTTCTCTCTGCGTTTTGTATCACACCCTAAAAAGCCAAGTTTCAGTGGAAAAATCACAAAAATAAGAAAGCAAGATACCCCATGGGGGGTTTAATGTTACACAGCCAACATTAATGTATTTTTTGATAAAGTGGCCTTTTATGCCGCTTTACCAGCGTTGCCTTTTTAGAAGGTTCTAGCACAGAAATGATGAGATTTTAGAGAAGGTGGTGGAAAATCCTGCCTTCATTAATTCCCTCTCAGTGAGGCTTGTCAGTTTCCCGTGCCAGGGAGCCTGATGAATGTCCCTCACTGCTGCCGGGAGATTCCGCAGGCTCTGTCCCTGCCACTCCTTTGCAGGAAAATCCACAGCTCATCCCAAGAGCTCCCTCTTTGCAATAAACCACGTCGTGTTGCTCTGAGGACGGTCCTGGCTCAGGCTGCACAGCTGTAGGTGCGAGGTTTTGCCGGTCCTTTGCTGAGGACCTGCCCTCGGATCGATACATCAGAAATCTCTTTATTTCTGACAAGGAGCCAAGAGAAATATCTCAGCTCGAGCTTTCCATTTAAGGTTTTCCTATTAAACATTTTAATGGTGGCAAGGAATCAGTAAATAGAAGTTTATCACCGAAGCGTGCGTGTCCGTATGTCCGTACTTTGTTTCCTCGAATTAGATCACGAGGAAACCTTAAAAAATTGAAAGACAAATAAAAGCTGCTCAGCATTTGTTTTAAGGCTGACCTCCTGAGGCTCAGGATGCCCTTTTTTGGGTCATTTTTGACAAGCCAGGGATGATTTTTATGGTGGGTGCTGCTCTCCCTTATGTTCCTGAAGGCACGGGGTGCATGCTGTCCTTGGGGGGCTCTGGGGTGGGAAGATTTATTGTCCACTGCCATGAGGCAGGATTTGCCTTTTCTCATGGCCGTTCTTTGTGTCGCAAACATGGGCAATATGGTTAAAAATAATCTTCTGGAAAACAAATCAGCAAATAAAACATCCAGAGGAGTGTGAACAGTTCCTGGCAGCTATCTTTCTAGGGAACTGGAATGGTGAGCAACTGTCATCTAGAACAGTAGCTACAAAGTCATATTTGATATAAATTGCTCTCTTTTACTTTGCTAGCTGTATTTTTAGTTGGAAAATTCACTTTGGGGATGTGATGTTTTGAATCCTTTAATTTTTTCCCTCACTTCAGGGTGAAGTCCACAAGTCTGTCTGCTTTACCCAGCGGAGATTAAGGGAACTGTGACAGGCGTCAGTGTTCCTGGTGGAACAGCCTGAGTAGCTCCTCAGCAAACCTCAGCCTTCCCATCTGACGTGAAAAAACACACCACATGGCCTTGATCTATCTTATCCTGTTAAAAAAAAAAAAGTTTCCCCCCAGTGGCCTCCCTAAAATCCCAGTCCTTGCTGCCTGGGCCGGGCACTCAGAACTGACGTGTACGCAGCACTCCAGACTGTAGCAGTGTCATAGCCTCAGTTATTACATCATTATCACGATATTACTACTCCATTTTGGTATAGGGGAGACAGCAGACCAAGTCCAAAATTGCAGGAGATAAATGAAGAGCAGCGGGTAGAAATTTGTGCAGGTCTGTCACAATTTAGAGCTGAGAGCGAGAGGAATAGAGTGCCAGATTGTAAGTAAATATATTAATTTTTACTGCTTGTATTTGCTAATCACGTGTCATATTTGGTACATCATGGTACACGTGCTCCAGTTCTGAGTATTGCTCCACAGTATTTCACGGGAATATGGTGAAAGGAGTTAAAAAAGTACATTTACTGAAAGGCGGAGAGGGATTGTTACATTCCCGGGCCCTGCTGCCAACGCCTGGGACTCGGCACCCAGGGAGGCTGCAAAAGCCTGTGATTTTATCCTTTTTCCTCAGAGAGAAGAGAGCATTTTATTTATTTTTCGGCGGCAAAAACAACGCAGGTTGTGCCAAGCGCCTCTGGGCTGTGGGGGACGCGGAGCAGGGGAGCCGTGAGGGGAGCGGGGGCGGGGCCCTGAGGG
>VZTD01004915.1:102749-128144 GCA_013397725.1 Rhagologus leucostigma
GGAGAAGGGCTTCGCCAAGGAGCTGGACCAGTGGATCGAGCAGCTGAACGAGTGCCGGCAACTGAGCGAGAGCCAGGTCCGCAGCCTCTGCGAGAAGGTGAGTGCGGGGCCCGGACGTTGGGAGGGCGGGGTGGTGCCTGTGGCACATCCGGCATTGCGAGACAGGGTTGTGGCCGGTGGGATGTCGGGCGCTGGGAGGCGGGCTGGTGCCTGTGGAATACCGGGCGTTGGGAGAGCGGGGTGGTGCCTTTGGGATATCGGGGTTTGGGAGACAGGGATGCGGGTGGTGGGATATCAGGCACTGGGAGAGCGGGTGGTGCTTGTGGGATATCTGGCCCTAGGAGAGCGGGTGGTGCCTGCGGGCTTTGGGAGAGCAGCATGGTGCCTGTGGGATATCCGGTATTGGATGACTGAGGCGGTTCTTACGAGGTTGGACATTGGGTGACCAGGATGCTGTCTCTGGGGTATCCAGCACTGGGAGACCGGGGTAGTGCCTGTGGGGTATCTGACGTCCTGGTATCCTACACAACATGGAGGAGCCACATGCTGAAAAATCAATCCCAAGTCAGTGAGGAAACCCTCTGACTTCCGAGGTGGGATCTCGGGAAGCAGAGGGGGCAGAGGTGAGACCCAAACAGAGGCTCACAGCCTGCTGAGGGGGACCAAAATAGAAAGAGGAATGGTCGGATAAAGGACGCTGTCTGCTATTCTGGACTGTGGTTTGGGCAGTCCTTGGCAAATGCCTGCTTGGATTTGTTCAGCGGAGACTGGCAAGAGCCTTTTTTTCCCAACAGGAGAGAGATCCTTAGACTTGTGCTGGGTGTTGTCTGAGCAGTCCAGTAGCTCTGTGTGAACCCTCCCTCAACACTGCAGTCTCTGACCAAGTGAAGATTTTCCTTGGGCAGGTGTTTCCAGCAGTGATCCTGACATCTACCGAAGCTCCCCACAGCTTCTGTTTTCTTCCCCCCTTTTCCTTTTTTTAATCCCATGCTGGGGCTATGCGTTTGTTTTGTGACTCTTTCTCCAGAGCTCCATCAGTTGTGACGGAGCTGTGGCTGTTTGGGAAGCTGGAGTTGTGGCTGCTGTGTTTCGGGAAGCTGGAGGACGATGCCAGCGGACTGTGGCTGAACACACAGGAAATAGGGAGACGCTGGATAGGAAAGCTCAGCTGGAGGTGGGGAGGGTGTTTGTCCTGCAGGTGACAGGTAGGTGTGTCATCTGTCACAGCACCTCGTTCTTCCAGGCTGCTGGAAACTGATGGAAGCGACTGGGGCATGAAGGAAACACTGTGCTGTGCTCTGACTTGGCTTGTTTAAGTTTTGGGGAGTGGTTGTGTCACCCAGGAGAGGAGCTTACAAAAACCTCTGGGTGTGCAGCCCTGCCACAAAGCTGGTTTAGTTGGTTTCCTTGAAATAATACTTGGAGAAATCCTTTTCTCCAGAACACTTCTCAGCGCTCCTGTTTTTGGGGCTGGTTGCAAAGAGGCCAAGCACAGTAGTACCTCTTGCCTCAGGTTTCAGTTTGTGGAAGAACTCAGTACTAAAGCAAAAAATCGCAGTGAAGTGGGGAAAAAAAAAAACCCCAGCAGAATGCCGGAGTTACCTGTGTGGGTCGTTCTTGGTTTTAAGTACTGGCATAGTGGACAGCGATGAGGGAAGGACTGGACACGATGGAACTGTGCCAAGTGATTCTGCACTCTTGAAAGTTGTTGAAATTTGCAGCTGTAAAAGTGACGTTCTGTCCTCACCTGCCCAGTGACAACGTCGTCTGACAGCTGATCAGCCCCCTGTGGTTCACGCGGGTGATGGAGGTCCCATCTCTCCGCGTGAGAGTGTTGTTCCCGTTCTGCTGGTCTTTAAAATGAAAATTAGCTCAAATCCTGCAGGAATTCAGAGGATAATAGAAGGATTCGTTCTGATCGCTGCTGGAACTTGCGCTTTTGGGGTGCAGGTGACGGAGTTGAGAGCCGTCCTGCTTGATCCAGGCAAAAGGGTTTTTCACAAAGATAATGGAATGGGATGTGAAAGAAGGCAAGGAAAGGGCTATCTCCTGAATTAAACAAGCAGCCATCCGTAACCATCCCTCTCCTTGTGGCTTCTCTTTCCTCTCCTTGTTCTTTGGAGGTGTAAGGAGGGCCACAGTCCAGCTGTGTGAAATTCCCAGTGTTGTGTTGCGTCGTGGCTGGGAATGTTTCGTCTCTGTTGGTGATGCTCGTCCTGGGGGGTGCTGGCTCAGGTACCTGTGGGAGCACCTTGGCAGAGGTGCCAGGGTTTCCGCTGCTTCCTTGTTCCTGAAGGGTGGGACAGCTCCATCCCTGCCATCCCTCTGGCTTCCGTCTCACTTGGCTGGTTCTCGTTCTGGACGAGCTCCTTGAGGTTTAGTATCCTCAGCCCACTTGTTGGCACAACAGTTTGGTCTGTGGCAATTGGTGGGATGAAGGTGTAGGTGAATTTTGATCACAAACTCCATGCCTGGCTTCAGATGCCCAGAGAACGAGCCTCTGTGGGTCAGACCGAGCTGAGGGAATGAATCTTCCAGAAGGAATGGAGTCCCTCCGTTCTCCAAGGCTCTTCAAAAGCACACAAGGTTGAGGTGATGGGCAAGCTCACAGCCAACAAATAGGCTGCTCTTCAAAGTCTCTTTCAGCACAGACGTGGCAACCGTTGGTTTGGTTTATTTAATACAAGGGAGGTTTACTTAATAAAAACACCTAAAAGCTGCTGCTTTTTATCCTGACCTGGATATGGTTTTCATCCAGCACAAGTGGGACAGATGCACAGGAAGCTGATACCATTAGTCACTGTTTCCTGCAACAAAGGTAGCTAAAATTTGTCTTTAAGTCATAGTTATTTATTAGCCTCCTGGATTAAGTAAGTGATGATGATGCCAGGCAGCCTGCTTGCATCAGAGTTTTTATTTTTGCTTTGTAATAATGCTGTTTATTTTAAGTCATTTGATTTCAGCGTTCGCACTGCAGGCAGATGCACTGGTTAGTCACTGCTTTTCTGGGGTGTTTTTATTGATGCTGAAGATTTTGAGAGTCTTGTTCTGCATTAGAAAATCATCACGTGAGGGCAAACTGGGACTCCCGAGCCTGATCCAAACCAGCTCTGCAGAGTTAAAATGACAGACTGGATCTGTCCACGTGCACGGGTGAGCTAAAATGGGCTGCAGGGGAACAGCTGGTTGGCAGCGTAAGGAGCTGCTCCTCGTCACCTGCCAGCTCCTCCTTCCTCATCAGGGGAAACTTCTGGATTCTCCTAGCACCAACATTTCAGTTTGTGGGCTGGCCCCCCTTCCTGGGATAGATTTAAAGTGAGCATATTTTCCCTGTTCCTGTGGAAAAGGAGCCCTGCTGAGCTCCAGCTTGGAACAAACCCCTGCCTGTAGCTTTGTGCAACAGTCAGAACACATGGAGCAGCTGTTCTGTGGGTTTATATTTGTCTCTCCCAGAGGGTGGAAGCTCTCAGAAGGCGCTATAAATGCTTTTAAAGATGTGTGAGCAGAATTTGAGTGCTACTACTGCACTCAAATACAACATGTTCAGCAGTTCTCAGTCATGTTAGAGGTGCAAGGCATACTCCATGTCACCAAGTCCATGGGCAGGATGTGACTTTAAAGATCAGGGTCTCATCCCTCAGGTTAGGTTCTGTGCAAAGAGCATGCTGGATGCAGTCCAAAATGTCCAAACTGCTTGGGCTTAAGT
Source organism: Rhagologus leucostigma (assembly GCA_013397725.1). Taxonomy (NCBI): domain Eukaryota; kingdom Metazoa; phylum Chordata; class Aves; order Passeriformes; genus Rhagologus; species Rhagologus leucostigma. The sequence goes on from VZTD01004915.1 coordinate 106,456, forward strand.
TATTCCTTCCAAATACGTGTTTTTCCTAAAAGAGGCAAGGGAGCAAACACTGGAATGGGAACGCAGGCATCCTCAGGAAGCCCACAGAGGGTATCTTTGGGAAGCAGCTCCCTCCTGGCAGCACAGGATGAGCCTTAGCTCATCATCCTGAGCTAAGGGATATGGCAGGGAATACCCAGATCATCACCTGCTGGTGACTGCTCAGTGCTGGTGATCTTCCAGCCCTTTTGTTCGGATCAGATGGAGCCGTCCTGTGGGTGTTCCCTGTGCCTCAGATGTGCCTGGAGCGCTGATCAGCATCAGTCAGTGAGCTGGAGGCAGCACAACAAACCTGGTATTTGATAAGGATAATAAGGTGATGCAGATAGGCCACGTTGCATGGTTGTAATTAGCAGAGGAACTGCTCTGTGGGGAAGAAGAGATGACTAAATCCAGGGATGCCATCCCTCCATCTGTGGTCGTTTGGTTGCCAGCTGGGTACAGCCAGGGAAGCTGGTTGTGGCTCCATATGTTCCAATTGCCTCTGTCTTTGCTTTCCAGTTGTGTGTGAGTTGCCTGTAGGAGTTGCTAAACTGTCGTGCTTGGAAGAGGATTGGAATTCTGGCAGGCAAAATGTGCCCTGGGCAAGGGAATCTGGTCTTGCTGTAGTAAACCTGCTCACCCCCATGCACTGGGATTTGGGGAACACCCCTTGTCTGTGCTCGTCCACCAAACTGTTTTTCCAGTGGTCAGCTTGAGCAGCGGGGATGAAACTGGGTTTCCAGTGGGAATGCAGCAGAATAGCATCACCTGCTTCTGGAGGATCTTCGTACCTTTTTGTCCTAAATGTGTTTTTCTTGCCAGGCTAAAGAAATCCTTACAAAGGAATCAAATGTGCAAGAGGTACGCTGCCCCGTCACCGTCTGCGGGGATGTCCACGGGCAGTTCCACGACCTTATGGAACTCTTCAGGATCGGCGGGAAGTCTCCAGACACAAACTACCTGTTCATGGGAGACTACGTGGACAGAGGCTATTACTCCGTGGAGACAGTGACTCTCCTGGTGGCGTTGAAGGTACGGCTTGAGAGATTTGGGGCAAAACCCGGGAGCTGGGAACAATTTTCTCTGGAACAATTTGCTCCTCCCGGTGACGCCACCGTTGGCTTGAGCGTAACGGGTGTAAGTTGATCCGTGTCAGTGGACACGTGCTGGGAACAGAGTGCTTGGCTGCTGTTTGTGGTATTCCATTACTGTTTCTTTCCATCCCTGTGCTAAGGAAGTGTTTTCTCCGTCCCCAGGTGCGGTACCCGGAGCGCATCACGATACTGAGGGGCAACCACGAGAGCAGGCAAATCACACAAGTCTACGGCTTCTACGACGAGTGCCTGCGCAAGTATGGCAACGCCAACGTCTGGAAGTACTTCACAGACCTGTTTGATTACCTTCCACTCACAGCTCTAGTAGATGGCCAGGTAAGCCTGGGATAAGGAAAACCCTCCCTTCCGTGGATTTCTGCAGGCTGTGTTGTCTGACGTCCACATGAACAGTCCCAGACAAGCTCCCTTAACTTGTGATCCGAGGGTGAGATAGCTGGAGTTGTAAATGAGTGTTAACAGAGTTGAACCCGGCTGGTTTGGAGATCATTCTTCCCTTAACAATATGCACTTAATGGATTGCTCTTTTTTTTCTGGAACAGATATTCTGCCTCCATGGTGGCCTCTCTCCATCCATAGATACACTGGATCATATCAGGGCTCTGGACCGCCTGCAGGAAGTTCCACACGAGGTAATAGGAAAGGAAAAATACCTGCTGGTGGAAAATGCAAATGTTTTCTCACATTGCAGTGCATTTAAACACACGGTTACACGTGGATTATGGGCTTTCCGAGAGCTAGAGCAGGTGAACGTTTGGGCAGAACACGCATAAGTCAGCGTGGTTTGATAACAGCAGCCTACAAAAGGAGAGCTGTGGGGGTTTCACAGCTGTTTTCCCCAGAATCACGGGATTTTTGGGCTTTCAGTCTGACTCAAAGAGCAGGGTGTGGCACGGGAAGGTGTTTCCTATCTTCAGCCTCATCACAGACGTGGTTGTGAACTGACAGCCACCGTGTGAAGCCACATTGTGTCCCCGTCCGTCCTCCCCAGCTAGTCCATCCTTTGGTGGTGGTACACCTTGTTACAGCTTCCTGGGGCCTGAAATCTGGACTGAAAAACCGTGCTTGGAGCTCCCGGGGCAGCTGGAAGTTGTGTTGGGAGTGGTTGGGGCTCGCAGACGTGTGTTCAGTAAACTTCTCATGTGCCTCGTGCCGAGAAGGATGTGCTGGCAGTCTTGTTACTGTAAATAAAACGTGTTGAAGCATCTTGCCAGTGATCTAAGAAAGAACCCTTCATCTTTCCCAAGGGTCCGATGTGTGATCTGTTGTGGTCGGATCCGGATGACCGCGGCGGCTGGGGCATTTCTCCACGTGGTGCTGGCTACACCTTCGGGCAGGATATTTCCGAAACCTTTAACCACGCCAATGGTCTCACACTGGTCTCCCGCGCTCACCAGCTGGTCATGGAGGTAGGGCAAGCACTCTGCTAGCCAGGGCTAACTAAACAGGGGCCCATGGGGGTCTCCTCTGGGACACTTTCCACTCACAGGTTTGTTGACACTTAAATCTTACGCGGGTCAGTACCAAAGAGAGGCTCTAGTCATCTGAAAATGATAAACAACATAAAATTACATGCTTTGACCTGCAGCCTAGATAAGGGGGATCTTCTGCCCTTTCCAAGCAAATTTCCCTCTCCAAGTAAATTGCCCAAGGGGCCGTGTCACACCCCGTTTGTGGCAGGAATAATCTCCTTACAAGCTGGCTGCTCTTGCTTTGTCTGCTGCTACATCCGACAGCCTGTCCCGTAGTACCCTGCAGCCAGATGTGACAGGGATTATGCTGTTTTTGGCTGTCAACAGGCTATTCTTGGACGTCTTGCTGGAGAAATGCCAGGTGGGTCAATGGAGCAGATGCATTTTTAAAATCTAGTGCACGTAGGTCCCTTAAGCAGAACTTGTGTCAGAAGTCACTGGCATCCAGCAGGCAAATTGTCACTTGTGGTGGATGAAAGCCGAAGGCATCCCTGAAAATCCCAAGGCTTTTTTGTGGTACAATCCATAATTTACAAGTGGAGAGTGGATGATCCCCTGTAGACTGCTTGAAGCTGGTTTTGCCAGGTACCTGCTGCTGTTTCTTGCAGTAAAGCACGTATTTTGAAACGAAACCAAGTCAGTTGGAAATACTTCAAGAAATCTCCAGTTTCACAAGTGCCTCGGCGAGTTTCAGGCCTGAAGAGGAACTTTGGACGGGGTGAGGTTTAACAGAGACCTTTTCTTTTTCTCTCTCTTCCTGGCAGGGTTATAACTGGTGCCACGACCGGAATGTGGTTACCATCTTCAGTGCCCCCAATTACTGCTACCGCTGTGGGAACCAGGCTGCTATCATGGAACTAGATGACACTTTAAAATATTCCTTGTGAGTATCCTGGCTTGGGCTGGGCTCTCTTTCTAACCACTCTGTGAGGAATGGCTGACCATTCCCAAAGGGGTTCTTTTATGAAAAGCCAGCTCAGACCGCTCTGGAATTAATGTGTGCTCTGCCTTAAAATAAGCAAAGAGTTAAGCTCCTAAAAGCTCCGCTTCCCGGCTGTCAGGAGAGTTGGAGCTTTCGCACTTCGATCCCTTTATTGCCTAGGCTTGATGGAGAGAGTGAAAACACATGGGTTTATGTATTTGTTTTAATCTTTGGCGGCACTGAGCTTTGTAAAGATGGGCGAGGGAGTCTGAATTGTGCATTCAGCTGCTCCCACGAGAAAGCAGTGACAGGCTGCTGGGTCACTCCGATGAGTTTCAACTCCCATGAATTCTTGTTTTGGGACTTGGAATGTTTTATATGGAAGCAGCTGGAGTGAGTAGAGCGATAGCAGCAGGAGAACAAGCCTGGTATTTATCGTGGCACTGAAAAAATGACTTGTGGAGGAGGGTAAGTGATCCCTTTTTCTTTCCTGCAGCCTCCAGTTTGACCCAGCACCTCGTCGTGGAGAGCCTCATGTTACCCGTCGTACCCCAGACTACTTCCTATAAACCTCTCCCAACCTTTGTAGAAGGAAGTACACCTGGCATTTTAAAAAAGCAACAATATTTACACGTTTCTGTAAGAAATCAGGGTTCGTCTCAAATCCCCATCATGGACCAAAATGTGCCATACAGAGGACGAAGAGCATTTAGCACAACTTGAGACTGAATTCCTTACGACACTCTCTCTCTCCCATGCGCATCAGCCCGAAAGTCAGTTTGCCTGCTGTATTTGTAGTCATTGTTTTCCTTCTGGACTGTTCAGAGAGGAAAAGGTAACTCTTTAACAACACTTCATCTCCTTTGATGCTTCTTTGTACATTTTTAGTTCTAGTGTTTAACTGGCATGAATTAGAGTTTGTTTTCCAGGGAAGTGCACACTAACTTCATCCCCCACCACTCTTTATTTTATTGGAAAGACCGCTCAACCTAACTGGAGAAAGGAAGCGATTCCTGCTTGGGAGTACGTTGTCATAACCCAGATAAAAGCGTTCCCTTTTTAGCTCTATTCCCGTTCTGTGCTGATCCTGCCCTTTTTTTTTTTTTTGGTTTGTTTTGGGGTATTTTGTTTATTTTGTTTTCTCTTTTGTTATTCCACCCCCTTCCCCTCTGTATATTTGTCCTGGAAGTGCTTGCAATCCTCCTCGCTGTACCTGAACCAATAAACTCGCCGTTGTCAGCCCCAACACGTGGTGTCGTGCAGGGCCGGGCGGGGGCCGGGGCNCTCGGCGGCACCTGCGTGAGTCACTTGCGGATGGACCCGCACCCGGGGCGGGGAGGGACGGGGCACGGGGCGAGTGACGGGGGGCCGGTGCCGCCACGCTAGCCCCGGTGACCCGGGGATGGTGGCGGAGCCCCCGGGGAGGGTCGCGGTGCGGGAAGCCGGAGAGAAGGAATCGCCTTGCCGGTGTCTGAGCGTTGATCCCAGTCCCCCATCTCCACCAGCTTCTTCCCAGCCGTTTCCAAGCCGTTTTCAGGCAGGTGACCGGATGCCGACGGATCCTGGATCTGTGTAGTACAATTGCAAGGCAGTAAAGCAGAACTCAAGAGCATGGTGAGCTGGTAACAAGCCAAAAAACAAACTGGTGGTCCTCAAACAAGCCGGGGACAGGCTCTAGTTCTCTGCCCTAAATGCATTCTGCTGGAAAAATTGCCATACTCCTAGAAGTGCAGGCAAGGGATGGCAAACACCATTCTCCTAGTAAATAATTTTTAGATTATCAGTGGAAAAAAACCCTGTGTTTGAAGGCTCCACCTTCCATATTCTCTTTCAAGGAAGTGAAGGAAAACAGGCAAACCGCAAGACCTTGAGCCTCCCGAGGCAGCTACACCCCTCTTTTGCCAGGAACACTTAATCCTGCCTTTGTTTTCCTGAGCGGAGAGCTTAGATGGAGTACCAGCCTGACGTGGGATGCTCTCTGGAGCATTGCCTTTGGAAAACTGGGCCTTGCCACTGAGACTTGCTCTTATTTCCCCCAGGTCAATGTTGGGTGCGTGCCAAAGAAGGTAAGGGTGTTCTTCCACTGGCTCCGGTGGCTTGGGTTGGGTCTGGTGTGGGTGCCTGCCACATTCCAGGGAGGTGCTGCCACAGGGTGTGGGGAGGAAGCAGGGCCTCTGAGGGTATTGAGCCATTGGGATGCCATGGGCTCTCCTGTGTCTCGTGGGTGCTCCGGGCAAAGGTGAGGAATCAGGAAGCCTGGAGGGGGTTTTCCCGGAATCAAACCAGTCTTCCCAAGCCAACCTGCAGTTTGTGTGGGCAGGTGATGTGGAACACGGCAGTCCATGCGGAGTTTGTCCACGATCACGCTGACTACGGCTTCGAAACACCCGGTGTCAAGTTCAACTGGAGGTAAGAATGGAAAGGGCCAGTTGGAAACCAGCGCCTCCCAGTGAGTGTCCCATGGGGAGCAGCCCACTGTCCACTTCGGAGGGGTCCCTGCCCACTTCCAGGCTCCCGTGGGTTGTGCAGAGCTGATTATGTGGCCAGGATTCTCACCGTGTTTCAGAGAAATGGGATGGCAAACTGGCTGTGGGAGGAGACTGGAAAAGACAAACGCAGGGAAGGAAGGCAGGCACAAAAAGCTCGCTTTGGTGGCGGAAGGGTCACAGGGAGCCGTTTTTTTTGTGACGTGGCTGCCACATGCCAAAGGGGTTGAGTTCGCAGAATCACGGAATCATTAAGGTTGGAAAAGACCTCTGAGATCATTGAGTCCAACCTTTGACCGACCACCACCTTGTGAATTAGACCATGGCACTGAGTGCCGGGTTCTTCCTGAGCTCCAAGGTTCATCTGCTGGCAGTGATGGTATTCCCTGCTCTGTTCAGGACCATCAAGGACAAGCGTGACGCGTACGTGCGGCGCCTCAATGACATCTATGAGAACAATGTCAAGAAGGTGAGCATGGGATGTGTTTATCCTGCAATCCGAGGGGCAAAAGTGCTGGATTTTTGGCCACTTTTCCAGCCTTAATGGGTGTCCTCCAGCTGTGGAAGCCCTGGCTCCGTTAGCTGTCTCCTGCACCTCATCCTGCAGTTAATCCCGTAACTGTTACTCCTAAGGCTGACATTGACATCATTCGGGGCTATGGCAAGTTCACCGCTGACCCCGAGCCAGCCATCGAAGTGGAGGGGAAAAAGTACACGGCTCCTCACATCCTTATAGCCACGGGCGGGCGCCCGGCTGTCCCTTCTGACAGCCAAATTCCCGGTGAGCTTGATGAAATTCCCCAGCTCCCAGCCTGGAGAGAGGTCTGCCAAAGCAAAGGCTTTGGGAGGGGAAGGGGGACAGCTGAAGGGTGCGAAAGGATCTCCGCTTTGCAGGTGCCAGCCTGGGGATGACCAGTGACGGCTTCTTCGACCTGGAGGAGCTGCCCAGGTAAAGTGGGATTCATCCCCCGCAAGGACCGGCACAAGCTCCAGGTGCCCGCACACGGCATCGTCGCTTCTCCGCAGGCGCAGCGTCATTGTTGGGGCCGGCTACATCGCGGTGGAGATCGTGGGGATCCTCTCCACGCTGGGCTCCAAGGCATCCCTGCTGATCCGCCACGACGAGGTAGCGCCACTGCCTGTCCCCAGCTGCGCTTCCCGCCTGGCTGTCGCATCCCAGCCTGCCGGGGTTTTCTGGTTGTCACTTCCTGGTAAAGGAGGGTCTGAGTTGGCACGGGAATAGTGATGCGGCAGGTGGTGGCAGGGGAACCATGGAGAGGCTGAGGGGGATGTTTTAGCAGCACCCACCTGTGTGCCCAGCATTTCTGCAGCCGTGTGTGTCACCGCATCCGTTCCCTTGAGCTTTATTTCAAGTCAAGACTTGAAAAGAGGAAGGAAGTAAAAGAAAATAATGGAGAAACGAACAGAGAAGTTTGTTAGCCAGAAGCACCCCAAACCTCTTGGGTTCCAGGAGCAGGGAAATGCTGGTGGAGGGGCTACCAGGCTGTGCCTTTGCCTGCAGACCCTCATCTGACAGCGTTGGGGGGGATCCTTGCCCAGGTCCTGCGAACCTTTGACTCCCTGATCAGCTCAAACTGCACCCAGGAGCTGGAGAACATCGGGGTGGATGTCTGGAAGCACACGCAGGTAGGAACGTACAGAGCAGCCCTGCGGCTTGTCCCATCCCTCCTGCAGAGGCAGATGTTGATTGCTATTTTGGGGGCTGCTTGCTGAGCCACGGTTTTGCAACATCCCTGGTTCAGCAGCACGGCTGCCGTTGCTTGTTGCGAGGCAAAAGCCAGCTGCACCTTCTCCTGCTGCTCCTGCTGTTCCCCTTAGGTCAAGAGGGTCACTAAGTCCCCACGTGGGCTGCTAGACGTGACGGTGACCTCGGCGGTGCCGGGCCGCAAGCCGACGGAGGGGGTGATCCAGGATGTGGACTGCCTGCTGTGGGCTGTGGGGCGGGAGCCCAACTCCGAGGGGCTGTGCCTGGACCAAGTGGTGAGACGGCAGCACATCCCTTCTTGTGGTGGTGGGAGGATCTCCTGGTGTCCCACAGACCTCTGGGGTTCCCTTGCGCCTCCGGAGCCCGTCACAGCATGGTGTTCCCACGACTTGGCCCCCACCTGGGAACAATGTGGCCACCAGCACATGTGCCCCATGGGCTGTCCCATCCCTCCTGGAGCGCATGTGGCTGCTGTTTCCCATGGCAGGGCGTGCAGGTGGACCCCAAGGGCCACGTGGTTGTGGATGAGTACCAGAACACCACCAGGAGAGGGATCTATGCAATCGGGGATGTCTGTGGGAGAGCCCTCCTCACCCCAGGTACTGCGGCCGTGCCCCTTCCCTGCACAACCCCTCAGTGCCACACCGTGCCGTCGCTCAGGCTCCCTGTCCCTCGCCGCAGTGGCCATCGCAGCTGGCAGGAAGCTGGCCCACAGGCTCTTCGAGGGCAAGCAGGACTCCCGGCTGGACTACGAGAACATCCCCACCGTTGTCTTCAGCCACCCGCCCATCGGCACCGTGGGGCTCACCGAAGGTGGGGACAGATGGCGCGTGGAGGGGGCGAAGGGGCTGGGGACACTGGCTCAGAGCCGCTGCTTTGATGCTCGAGATGTTTTGATCTCCAGCAAGTGAGCCTTGACAAAAGGGCTTTGAGTCCTCTTTGTAAATGCCCCGTGTGCATCCGTCTGACCCCCGTACTGTGGCTTCTGCTGCAGAGGAGGCCGTGGCCATGCATGGGAGGTACAACGTGAAGATCTACAGCACGTCCTTCACTCCCTTGTACCACGCTGTCACCCAGAGGAAGGTGAAGTGTGTCATGAAGCTGGTGTGCGTTGGCAAGGAGGAGAAGGTGAGTGGAGGGCGTCGCGGGCACAGCTGGGGAGTGGTGGGGACCGCGTCCGGCTGTCCTGTTCTCCCCGCGTGGTCGGCTCTTGGGCTGGGATCCGGCTCCCCCAGCACCACACCCAAGAGTTCAGCCTGGATTTTGGGTCCCACCTGGCCTCTCACTTCTTCCCCAAAGGTGGTGGGATTGCACATGCAAGGACCGGGCTGTGACGAAATACTGCAGGGCTTTGCTGTGGCCATCAAGATGGGGGCCACCAAGGCCGACCTGGACAACACTGTCGCCATTCACCCCACTTCTGCCGAGGAGCTGGTCACACTGCGCTGAGGCTGCGGGCACGGACACCCCGGGGATGGCAGCTGTAGCTGGGAAAATTGTTTTACTTGCTTTTAGAAGTGCCTTACTGCCGGGTGGGTGCCTGGAGGGCGTGTGTGTGACGTTTGCTTGCTCTGGAGTGGGAAGTAAACACGCTGATGCTGGCAAGTCTCTGCCTTTTGCTCTCTGCTGCCTGTCTCCCGCCGTGCCTAACCGTGGAGGGTGCTGGCACGGTCCATGGATGTGGTTTTGGGGAAGGCTGGCAGTGGCCAGGCTCCTCCTCTGCAGTCCCTGGCATTGAGGCTGGACAGGACGCAGCAGAGCGGTGCAGGACAGCCGGGTCCTTGGAGTGCTCGTGGGTGCTGAGGTATCCTGGACGGGCTCCATCCTCCTCTCTATCTCATGTCCCAACACCACTGGCTCTCCAGCCTGTCCTGGCATCACACTTGGGGCTCCAAGGAGGAGTCCAGGCAGGGGTTTAGGGACTGAATTCCCTGTTTCCAGCCCCATTTCCAGCGTCTGGAAGCTCCAGACTCAGCTGGGAAAGAAGAGGCTGAGTCATGTGTGGTTTTGGGGATCGGAAAGGGGCACCCCAGGATGAAGCTGGGCCAGGCACCTTCATGTCCTGGAAACAGAGGCCGAGTCCTGTGTTTGGGGGGCACCAGGCTCATTTGGCCAGTTTTAGGGTCCTGTAATCAATGAATCAGGCGTTTTCTTCTGCTCAAAAATAGAGACAAAGCCCTGCGTTGTTGGTACTTGGAACCAGCCCCACCTGGGCAGTCTTAGGGCTGCGAAACAGACTCAAGTCCTGTCTTTGGAGTTCGAAATGAGGCCCATCCAGGCAGTTTAAGGCTTTGATCACAGAGCCCAAATCCTGTGTTTTGGGGCTCGGGACAGACCCCAGACAGGTGAAAGACGGTGGGACCCGGGTGGCAGAACAAGGCAGCCCCAGGGTGTGGGGCTGGTTCAAGTGTGGAGGGTGGGACCGAGGGCATTTGGGCCCCAGGAGTCGCTCCTTAAGGCTGCGGGAGGTTCAGGGGCCTTGGCCTCCTGTCCTCTGCCCCCCACACTCCTTCCTGACCCCCCCATGCCCCTCCATTGTCCAGATGCTCTTTACAAGGAAAAAAATATAAATTACGCCATGGACAAATGCATTTACAGCTGAACTGGACACAGGTGGGCAATGTGACCAGTCCACGGAACTCAAACCTGGTGACAGTCCAGGGGGATTTTAAGCTGCATACTTGCAGATTTCGTTTTCCAGAAACTCAGATTTTTTTTTGGCACTTTTTGCTTAAATGTTTCCCTGTTGGAAGAGGTCAATTAGTCTTTTCAATGACCAGATCACCCAACATACGGAAAAACTATCACCATTCCCTAAACACTTCCATCATTCCCATATCCATCTGCGATCAGGGGCCGATGGACAGCAGCCTGCGTGAACAGGCTCTGGATGATCCTTGAGGTCCCTTCCAACCCAAACCGTTCTCGAGGTCCATGATGGGTGTATGATCTCTCCTTGCGTTTATTTTGCATCGTGTCCTTCTTTCTGCTCCCAGCAGATGGCGCCGCCGGCGTTTAAAAGAGGTGGAAGTGTTCTGGGGCGTGGATCAGCCCTGCCGCTCACGGAGTTGTTTTTAAAACTAAAAAGACAGTATTCTGCAATAATCTGTGATGAAGCTTCAGTGTTGATGTTCCACGGGGTATGTGGGAAGCAGAAAGCGATTCCCTGCAAATCTCAATTCCCTGCACTGCGGATGTTTTGTTGCTTGCGTGAATAACACCTTTCCATCCGAAACTCTTTGGATTCCAACGTGATCTGGCCATGTTCGGGGCTTCCAGGCAGAGGGAATGTGAATACAGGAAAGTGATGGGGAGACAGAGAACTGCAGCAGTATGTGTGTGCAGGGAGAGCTGGGGTAGGAATTTTAGACGAATTCTTCTTACCTGGATTCAGGGCCTTCAGGATCCCCTCTTTGACAGAGGTTTCTCTATCTGTGTTTTTTTACTGCATCCAGCTCTGCATCCTGGGATTCTGGGATTCCATCTGCTGCGTCACGTGTGGCAAAACTGCCCTTAATACAATGTCTCTGCATGGCTGGAGCTCCTTATCCTCCATTTATAGGATGATTCCATACAGAGTTGTTACAATTCCTCACTGAGTTATGCTGGAAAGCAGTTTGTTGGTTTAGATTCATATTGAGATAATTGTTTTTCCTCTCAAATTTAAATGACTTGCTAAAAGAATAATTTTTAAACTACTCCAAGAATAAAAAGGGGAGTGTAAAAAGCAGAGAATTTATTATTATTATTATTAAAGAATAATTCCTACACGCATGAAATCATTAATTGGAAGCCTGTTCTCCTATAATCTGTCCTTGGGATGCTGTTTTTCTTTCCAGAAAAACCTTCTGCAGAGGCAGGTAAGGCAAAACCTACCATTTCAGCTACAAGAGCCACCTGGTTTCACCTGGGCCACACAGACTGTTCTTTTCCCAGGTTCCTGATTTAAAAGCTGGCATCTCTGGAGAGCCTGGATCTAAATGCTAGAGCTCAGCAGGTAGGAGCAGAGTCCAAGAGATGCCGCTGTGCTGGGAGCACTCAGAGCACCGGCGGGAATGTGGACTGTAATGGATGGGGGGTGTCGGGGGTGGCACCTGCAGAGGTAACTGTGAGTCCCTGACCCTGGGAATGAGCTTCCCCAGGCAAAGGGATGCCTCAAACAGAGCAGAGCAGGGAGGCTCTGCAATGGAACACACCCGAGAAACTCTTCCACCCGGGCATCCCCCCCCCCAAGCCAGCGGTGGCTGCAGGTGACAGCCCTGAAGCCCAGGGGCTTGGCGCCTGGCTTTGGGCTGGGCTCTCGGCTCCCTCCTTCCTCCTGTCCCTCCTCCCTGCCTGAGGCAGGAGCTGCAGGGGCTCCGGGAGCCCTCTCCGCTGCGCCAGGGGCCGCAGCCTCCTTCCTGCGTGCGCGGAACCAGCGGCTGTGGCGGAGCTCCGGCAGCTGTAAGCTGGGTACTCTGGGGGAGTGGGCTGGGGGCTGCCTTTGGCTGGAGCTGGGCTGTTCCTGCCTCCCTGCTGGAGCTGGGAGCTGAGGGAAAGCTGCGGGAGCTTTGTTAGCGACAGGTCTGCGTGTGTGTGAGCTGGAATGCTGGGTCGGCTGCCCGGGGGTGCCCCGGTTTGCTGGGAGGGCACAACACTGCCTGCACGGGGATCCCGGTGATGCCAGGGACCTGCCTGCTGGAAAGAACCCCTCTTGTGCTGCCGAAGTTGCTCCCGGGCTGGGCAAGGCTCGAATACAGGAGCAGTTCATGCACGGGAGGGGCACGGGGGTGGCAGCAGGTGCCTCTGACCCTCTGGCTTTGGGGTTCCAGAGCTGGGGGACACGCACAGCCCCCACCAGCGCCTGCATTGCTGCTGCTCGCAGGGCAGGGCCAATCCACCTGGGCTGGGAGCTGGACCGCTCCGCAGAGCTCCAGGATTGGGAAAAGAAGAGCCTGTGGCTGTTCATTTTTCCCTCAGTGACTAAGACAAGTTTACACCATTTTATTTTGCTATTCTATCAGTAGCAGGTACCTCCAGTAGGAGAAAAGTATCTGGAGCTTGAAGTACCTCATGTTATCCTTTAAATCTGAACCACCCCGGGGGCTGCAAATTTTAAAATGAATTGAGATCAGTTAGGGGTGTTTTGCTGGAAAAAGGGGGATTGAGTGTAACTCTGAGCAAAGGAGGAGCATTTCCTGAGGCTGGCACGTAGGTACCTGTAAGATGGCACCTCATCCCAAAAGAATGGACCTGTGCTGCTGCTTTTTTCCAAATGAAAATCCTAGCAGGGAAAACTTACTTTTGGTCCTTGCTGTTTGGACAACCATGGGTTGCAGCTGTCACTTACGGAACAGAATTGGCTTCAACTGGAGTCAAACCAAGAGGTTTCCGAGGTAACCTCTCAGCAGGTCAAACTCCTGACATCAATCAGAGTGTTACCCAGGTGAGGCTTAGAATCCGTGTTATCCGTGTTATCCAGGTGAGGCTTAGAATTTGGTGTTAATTAAAACCAAGTCACTAAGGCAGCAGTAAATGGAAATTCAAGAGCACCGAAAGGATTCAAATCCTTTCAACAGCTCACGGAAAAAAAATCAATGAGTATTTAAAGTCCCTGTGTGGATGTGGATGGTGATGTTAAAGGGAACAGTCAGAAGGTAGGAAGGTACAGGGAGAGTTCAGCCCTTCCACAGCCTTTATCTTCCCAGGGCCGTGACACTGCGTTTAAACCTCTGCTATCACCTTCACAGACAGTTCTTCTCCTGTGCAGCCTGCACAGTTACTTAAGACTAAAGGCCTCGCCTCTGGGCAAATCCAGCGTTGGGATGTGATGAAGTGTTAAGGATCCCAGCCCCAACGTGCTGCACAGGGAGCTCACCTGTTCTGCCCTTGGGCCAGGCAGGCTGCGCTGCCTCATTTCTGGTGGGGCATAATCCAATATTCCACAGCCCAGGAACTTGGGTGAGGGGTAAAATGCTCTTTGTTGTAACAAGCTCTAAGTAATGATCCCTCGTGTGACCGGGTCACGGGCTGTTTGTTCTCGTGCCTGTCTCACAGAGGGCAATGACACTTCTGTGCTTAAAGAGATTGAAAACAAACAATTCTGTGGCTCTTGCTCATTTTTCACTCCAAGCAGAGACATTACCTGGTTCAAAGAACCCTTGTGATGTGCTCTGTGCGTTGGGATTGGTTTGGTTTTCTTCTGGTCATTCACTTTGCAGTGATTACAGGATCCTCTGTGCCCCCCATTTTGGGGGGGAGGGACATAAACTACCCGCTGACTGTGCTGTCTGCTGTAGCTGGTGAATTAGCTCTCACTGGCTGATGGGCTCCTAAAGCATTTCTTTTGCTTGCCAATTCTATCCTCCACTGGGACTAACTCATGATTGTCCCACTTTTCAGGGTATTTTTTCTTTACCTCTTCCTATCTGTTCCCCAGTTACTCTCCTCAGTTTCAGTGCCCCAAATGACAGGGCTGTCAGGGAGTGACTCATGAGCAGAGGCTGAATTGAAAGGTGCAATTTAGGAGGCTCATCTCCCATTAGTGGGGAGTTTAGTGCTGCGAAGAGCCCGGCAGGGATCATTGATTTAGCTGTTCCTATAGACTAAATCCCAGCACTCACTGCTAAAGGCGGCTAGAGCATCTCTCCAGGGAAAAAGCTGCGACCAGTCCAGATACTTCGTGGGGTCCCTGCCCAGTTTCCACTGATGGATGGGAAACTGCTACTTAGAGACTGGATCCCGGGAGAACTTCAGTACTTTCCTACTGAAAGCTTTTAAAACAGGGACTTGCTTCCAAGATAAGGCAGCTAAAACCTTATTGCTTGCCAGGCGTCTCTATAAAGTGGCTTGCATAAGTGTGCCTGGGCGTGGAAATCTTACTTTAACCTGATTTCAGGGAACAGCTGGCTGAGATGTTAGTTAAAATTTTAAGCAGCTTGTGACACATCAAATAGAAAAAAAATATATTCAGAAGCTTCAAGGTTGACTGAGCATGAAGTTAAAAAAAAAAAAAAAAAGAGTATAAAGACAAGGAATAGGTAAACAGCCTCGGCTGTAATGAAGCAGGGTGGAAATTATATATAAATACAGAGCCATAACAAACTTGCTGCGAATGCCTCACCTGCCATTTGCATCTCCTGATTTACATTTGGGATTTGGCTTTGGAGCGAAATGCTTTCTATTCCCAGCTCAGGTGGATGAGTAATCTGCGACTAAGTCTCGTGTTTATTACAGTCATCCCGCTGATAGCCTTGTTCTTTATCATTTAAAGTTTGAGATCTTTTAAAAAGGAATACCTTGACAAACTATTTTCTTTGGCCCCAGCTCAGACCATACAGATAAATTACTCTGAGGGGAGGATAAGCAGATTAAGCCCATTGAGAAGAGCTCTGTGTGCAGCTCCGAGATTGGCACATCTCCCTGGGATTGCCCATTTCAAAATGAGAAATTTGCTTCTCAGGGTGCACTTGTTTTCCTTCATGAAAGCAAATGTCAGTAAGAAAAAATTATTTTATTGCAACTGGCTATTTTTAGGGTGCTTTTTCTTCCGCAGCTCTTTTCTCCTAGCTGAAAACCTACGGGGATATTCGGGCTTGTTTGGAGATAAACTACTCTGAGGTATGTCATATAAAATATCATGGAAATTCTGATGGATGAAAAAGTTAAATACTTGAAGAGTAAGTTCTATTGTCTTAATTCACGAATATCCCAGTTTGTATGTGGCAGCTCAAGCCCTGCATGACCCAGACCCAACACTTCCTGCACCACTCCCTGTCCCATGCCTGAGCCCCAGGAACTGGGAATGGGGGGTTTGGTGTGGCTGCAGGCCCCTCTTGCTCTGGAAGAGAAGCGAAGATGAGCCCAGATTGCCATGGTCTATGCATTGGGTCCCCGTGGAACAGCATTTTAGTTTTTTAGTCAGTGGCTCTTCCTGGTTCCCTGAGGCAGAGGATGATCCATGAATTTCTCTCTCCCTTATTTCTCAGATACAAGACCAACGTCCTGGTCTTTTTGCCATCCTTCAGGGCCTGTATTTTGCCCCTGGGACTTTCCCACTTTTCAGCAGACCAGAGAGCATTCCCCAAGATAATTTCATCTCTGTTGTTGTGCCATTACTGATTACAGAGCTCAGGACAAGGGAAGAACAAATTTTTTGGCACTTACTACATTAAATTTTCTTTTTCTACAACAACAACACGCTCCTGCTGTTCTTCCCATCCCTGAAGATTCCTTATTTTTGTTTCAGCCTCAGAGGATTGTGTGAGGATATTTCACTCATAGAAATCAAGATGACAAACCCAGAAGGTTGTGCACTGAGGTGAAGCAGTGGTGGCTGCTCCAGGGGATTTCCTCCATCTGCCCAATATATAAATAATTCCATCACTTCATAATCAGCTTGAATTCTTACTTTAACAATGGAAAACTGATTTTCTATATCCAGAGCTACAAGATTGTCCTGGGCAGGCTGTGAGACGTTACACTGTGTATTTGCCTACGGAGGCTGTGACTGGGATTCCAGCAGGGAATGAGCCTCGTGTGTTTGGAAACCCAAAGTGGGCCAGGGCAGGTTTTCACTCAGGCAGGCTCCTACTTCATTCCTTTGCAGATTTTCTCTGATATATCAAATGAAGAAGGGAGGCCTTGCTCTTATCAAGTTACCACATGGAAGCAAATTACTGTTATTTATCATCTTATAACAATTAGCTATTGCATTATTTTTTTCCTTTTCTTAGATGATTTATGTTTCTGTCCTCTGTGCCTCTCTCAATTATTTATCACTGCTTGTTTTAGCCAGCAAGGACCCTGTGAAAACACAAGGCACTGGCTTAATTTCTCCTTCCAGCCAATCCTCCTCCCCCTCAGCTTCAGGATAATAAAAATCCGTGGAGCTTTTCCATTTCCTGTGATCTGCAGTGCTTGTACAGCAACTTCCCTGTGTCTGCCACAGCCAAAATTTCATTAGTGCAAGTGGGATAAGATTCAGCTCCAGTTTTGCCTCGAGGCTGTTTACAACTTGTTGTTTACCAGTTATGAACAAAAACTATTCCAGGGATCATTACAGAAGAGATTGGAAGCCGCTGCTTCACAACACGGTGTCGGAAAAAGAGAGAAAACACAAAATATGTTCCCACAATAATGATTATTCCTCCTGCTTTTAGTGCAATGAGGGACGATCCTGCCATGGAATGACAAAGAACTTCTGCCTCAGACCATCGGAGACCCCTGGAAAAGCCACGCTCCAGCAGGTAAGGAAGGAAAGGCACGTCTGCCTGACATGCTGGGGACAGCACAGGGACAGCTGGGACAGCTGGGCATGGGGACTGGGAATGTGGTGGGAGCCAAAAGCCACCTTCCCTGGGCCAGAGTGTCTACATAAAGCTACTCCTCTGGGAAGCAAAGGATTATGGAGGAAAATTAGTGGTTACTAATAATAATAATAATAGTAATAATAATAATAATAATAATAATAATAATAATAATAATAATAATGTTGTGGGGAAGAGTAGCAAAGGGAGCAACAATAAATCCAAGGGAGCAGGAGGAATGCTGGCTTTAAATGGGGTGAGACAGCATCCCCTGGGATTTATAAAGCACAGCTGCAGGTCTGGGATTAAAGGAACAGTGTAAACTTGTATTGTCAAATACCTGTATTTGCATTCTGCCAGCATTCCCCATCTTGAGCCCATGTTTGGGTGCAAGTGCACCAGTGCTGCTTCCTCAGGGTCAGGAATCAGGAAAATTGGCATGAAAGCTCTTCCCACAAGGCTGACTCTGAGCTCTGGCTGGGGAATGCATTTGGCGCATCAGACATTTCAATAAAAGTACTTCCAGTAATTGTGAAAGCATGTTGAATAAAAACTAATAAAGGTAAATAAGCCTTTCTCCGTAAGGACAGCCCCACAGATCGTACAACTATTCCTACACTTGATCAAACATACAGGCAGCCAGTTTTTGGTGAGGGGTTCCAGATTTTTGTCTCCCTGCCTCGCTGTGCAGGCATTTAACGAGTATGTAAAATACAGACCCATTAAAACACTGCACTGCTGCTGATTTCTAAACAGGCACAAGAGACCAGAACATGATGGGTTTTCACTGCTCTGCTTGTTCCAAACCTGAGGCACAGCAGTATAAATACTTTTTTTTACTGCACTTGCTTCCTGAAAGTAAAACACTTGCAGAGGCTTTGCTGTTCGTACAAGCTCATCAGGATTTGGATACTTGTGCCTTAATTTAAATTCCATTTCTATTAAGGAATTTGAAGCATCTTAACAGCATCTGCACTCATCCTTTAATTTCATGCCTTCTGCCACCAATTAATCTTGCTGCTCTTTCGTTAGGAACATTCCACCCCCCGCTTCTTTAGGCATCCTCATCTGGGAGACAAAATACATGTGGAAAAGAGTTTGGAGTGATGGTTCCAAGTCAAGTTACCTGCTTGGAAATGAACTCAGCTCTCTTGTATCGCAGCATGTTTTAAACACACTGTGGTCCTTCTTGCTTGCAGACTTGGAGTTATGTAGCTTGCGAGCAGGCAGTTAAATCAACCAGCTGTACACAAAACCATCTCGTGTTCGTGAAATGGGACTGGGTTTGGATACATGCAGGCAGAAGGTTTGTGCCACTTCAGAAAGCTTTAATCCCTGTTTTTCAGTGATTAGTGATTTTTTAGTGATTGTTGCTTAGCCACCTCACTGCTGCCTGAGTGCAAACAAGCTTTACACTTATTTCAGCACAGAGTGTACCCAAAGCAGATAATAATACTAATAAAATAGAGATAATAATATCCCATATTAAATAATAATAATATCACATTCCTTCACATCAGTTGCAAGCAGACTAAAACGACCTTTTTACAAATATCTTTTAGGGCAAATTAGAACAGGAGGAAGAAAATGGACTCAAACTCCTCATTGGATTGGCCTCAGGCACTGAATTATAATGGGACGTACAAGTACCTCTACTTGGAAGGCAACGTCTCCTACGTGGACTTCTACCTCCACCAGCCTTCCGTGGCCGCTGTCTTCATCACCTCCTACCTCCTCATCTTCCTCCTCTGCATGGTGGGCAACGGAGGGGTTTGTTTCATCATCCTGTGGAGCAAACACATGCGCACGGTCACCAACCTGTTCATCCTGAACCTGGCCATCAGTGACTTGCTGGTGGGGCTCTTCTGCATGCCCACCACCCTCCTGGACAACATCATTGCAGGTGGGCTGGGGCGCTCGCGGGGCGGGGAGAGCCGGGGGCACGCGTCAGAGGGGCTCTGCGGGCATTCCGAGTCGCTGCAATCAGAGGTGAGGTCAAGTGGAAGGTGTCCCTGCCCACGGCGTGGTGTTCCTGGCCATGGTTGGAACTCCATGATTGTTAGGAGTTCCCTTCCAATCCAAACCACTCCATGAGTCTATAATTCTATCAGGAAATGCAAGATGAGAGCAAATGGTTTTAAGCAGAGTCCTGCAGTGAGATGGCAGCAATTCCAACTGCCTGTTTCCTTCCAGGATGGCCCTTTGGGAGCCTGGTGTGCAAAATGAGTGGAATGGTCCAAGGAATCTCTGTGTCTGCCTCTGTCTTCACTCTGGTTGCTATTGCTGTGGACAGGTAGGATGATGCAGAGCCTGTAACCATCACTGTCATCTCCCCCTGGCCCCCTGACCCTGCTGAGCCCGTTCATTAACCCTCCCAACACCACAATAAATCAGATGCATTTTGCTCCTATGGCTGTTAAGCAAAAAAAAAAAAAAAAAAGGGGCCAAGTCGAAAGAGCAATTTGCTCCTCCACTGGTATCTCTTAAAGATGGTGGAACTGGGCTATCCCGGCCTGCCTGGAACTGCTTTGTGCCTCAGCCATGAAGCTGGATAGCAGAGGTGTTAATACCTGCCTTGGTTAAGTGGAGCAGCACAGGCAGCAACTGATGGAGAGGATGGAGGAGATGATTCCGTCTCTGCTTGTTGAAAAACAGACCACTTAAACTGTGTGTGTCTGCTTGCCTGGGTGGTGAAGCATTCCTTAAACGGCTTCTCTGCCGCAGGTTCCGGTGCATTGTGCATCCGTTCAAGCAGAAGCTGACCATTCCCACTGCCGTGGCCATCATTGCGGTCATCTGGATCCTGGCCGTGGCCATCATGTGTCCCTCGGCAGTCCTGCTGCAGGTGCAGGAGGAGAAACATTTCCGGGTGCTCCTGGGCTCTGGCAATGCCACCCGCCCGGTGTTCTGGTGCCGGGAGGAGTGGCCTGACCCGGGAATGAGGAAGATCTACACGACGGTTCTCTTTGCCAACATCTACCTGGCTCCCCTGTCACTCATTGTTATCATGTACGCCAGGATCAGCATTTCCCTCTCCCACGCAGCCATGCCTGGGGCAGGGAAGCGCAGCCAGGAGCAGCGGCACAGCGTGTGGAAGAGGAAACAAAAAGTCATCAAAATGCTCATCGTTGTGACTTTGCTTTTCACCCTGTCCTGGCTTCCCCTGTGGACTCTGATGCTGCTCTCGGACTATGCCAGCCTTTCCGACCTCCAGCTGCAGCTCATCAACATCTACATTTATCCCTTCGCTCACTGGCTGGCCTTCTTCAACAGCAGCATCAACCCCATCATCTACGGGTTCTGCAACGAAAACTTCCGACGGGGCTTCCAGGCTGTCTTCAAGCTCCAGCTCTGCTCCAGGGCGCTCTGTTCCCAGCCAGGACAAAGCAATGCCATCCTGCCAGCTGCCCACTGCCAGGCGCACCACGATCAAGCCCCTCGAACAGCTACGGAGGAGGGGAAGCCAGTTAAGAAAGGAAATTGGGTGAATAACCAGCGGGACTTGATCATGGAGGATCTCAAAGAGCCCTGCAACAATGGGATCGAGTGAAGCCCGCTGTGACTCTGTAAAATCTCTCGGAGCAGCTGAAACAGGGTTGCTTGAACAGTATTTGTGGTCGCATTTCAGCCTGTGAGTAACCCCTTATCCTGTAACTCTCACGGCCTGAAATTTTGGAGGCACAGTCTGGAACCCACCAGTCCCTGGATTTTCTTGTGGTTGTGCTCACATTGCTTCTGCCTGGACATTGTGAACGCCAGCTGGGTCCTGCCCAAATGACAAAAATAAACTTTTTCCATCACATTCCATTTATTCCCCGTTGTCTCTGTTATTTCTGTCACATTGATTATTATTGCAGCTAGAGAAACAAATAGACGTGGAAATTGGAGAAATAAAGGGTAAAAAATGCCTTTTGGGGTGTGTTTTTTGGGGAACTCAAATTCATTTTTTGGGGGTCACCACAAATGACTGAAATTTCAATGTGAGCAGGAGAGAAAACACTTGAGGGCCCATTGGATCTGACAAACCTCAGCAGGTACGGGAGTGACACTGGGAGCTCCTGGGGCGGGTGAGGAATGAGATTTGTGCAAGGACCAGCACAAGATCACAGAGCACTAACGGCTTTGTCTGTAAGGCCCTCCAGGAGCCAAATCCCAGGTAAAGTCATCCCCCAGGGCAGTCCTCCTTCAGGTAAATGGGAGTGACTTCCACATGCATTATAGCATTCCCTACTGGTCACTACTGATTACCTCGGTTTACCTCAAAATGTTCATTCTCTGTACTATAGAGTACCTCGGATTTGCTCCAAAAATTTTTCCTGTCTGTCCATTACTTATTAACTCGTTTTTACTTCCACGTGTTCATTTGACCCAGAGAACAACTCAGATTTTATGCTCGGGAGGAATATTTCTCCCACAAGCAAACACCTCGTCTCACTCCATATCCCAATTCAGCCAACACCAAAGCAGTGCTTGGCGCTGAAATGAAAGACAGGAAAGGCGAGTTTTGCTGCGATTTGGGACACGGTGTTTCCATTCCCCCCACCCCTCACACGATCCCTGTGTTCGGCCGAGGGAAGCGGGAACAGCGGACGCTCGCGCCCCGCCCACCAAGCCCTCAGCGCTCCCCCGAGGGCGGGGCGGGGCGGGAGCGGGGGCCTGCCCC
>VZTD01004926.1:0-13295 GCA_013397725.1 Rhagologus leucostigma
AGAGTCACCCCAAGACATGGGCTTAGTTAGTGGAGGCTCTAGTTTTAGGACGACAGCTCGGTGTCTGTGGTGGAGACTTTTGCCGCCTCTGTCTCCAGGCCGCACTTCTCTGATCGTCCGGTATCCCTGCATTTATTCTCAAATTAACGTGGTTAGGGTTCATGGGAGTAGTGTTTGCTGGCCCAATGTAAGGTTTGATGTTTTTACGTGGGAGCTACCTTGGGCCTCAGGGTGTTGATACACAGGCATACCCTCTTCCCCAGGTTACTAACGGGAAAGGGCCTGCTATCTGCTGACTCTGTGTCTTTGATCAGCACCGGCGGCTTTTCGTCGAGCTTTGCTCGGGCCGAATTTGAAAAGTGCCGGAATACGGGGGGTTTGGCTCCATGGATGAACTGTTTAAGAAATTTATTGTAAATGGGACCTTGCAGAGTCTCTCAGTGGGAGAGCTTGTTTCTGTCCCTCCTCGTTCCTGATCTAGGACTCGCTTAATGGTACCATGGGTTCTTTCAACAATTGACTGCCCTGTGGGTGAGTGTGGTATACCCGTGCCATGCTTAACACCCCACTGGCTGAAAAAATCCCTGAGTTTGTAGGAGATATAAGCAGGGCCATTGTCTGTTTTAATACTTTCTGGCACCCCCAATGTGGCAAATGCAAGGAGGAAGTGCTTGATGATATCTTTGGCCTTTTCTCCTTCATGGGCAGATGCAAACACTGCTCCTGAAAATGTATCAGTAGATACATGTATATATTTCAGTCTCCCAAAAGATGGATAGTGGGTGACATCTGTTTGCCACAACTGACAGCTATTGAGTCCCTGGGGGTTAACCCCTGAGCCCAATGATGGAACGTGGTGTTGCTGGCAATTGGGGCAGGTGGTCACTATTGCTCTCGCCTGGTTACGCGGTAGATGGAACATTCGCACTGCAACACTAGAAAACAAGGTAATTAATTTGTTATATTTAAAGGAAGAATCCAAAGACTGAGGTTAAAGTGAACTAAGTTGCTTAAATAGAAAGAGAGCAGTGTGTGTTTCATAATGGAAAGGTGAAACTGTTTAGGCTAGCTGAATTTAAAGTTAGTCTGTTCAGAATAGTTCTCCTACCTGTTTTGGAAATTAAAAATTCATCTAGACTTTATCAGGTAGTTGCCAGATGGCTCTAACTGCAGGACAAGCCCTGATTGCAAACAGGAGCTTAATTTTAATGCTCTTTGCTTATGAAGGCTAAGGCTGCGCAGTCAATACATTCTTTGAGTGCAAGCGTGACAAAAATCCTGTAACTGGAACAAAGTTCCTTGTATATGACAGGATTCTGGCAACATTGCATGTAATCTATTATTTGGGAAGACAAAATATTGAAGAACTGGCGAAGGTATAAAAATAATACCATAATTGCATATGTGAAGGTCCCAGCAGAATTCTGCTAAGAACAACACAAATCTGAATGTAAATTTCCCTTTACGGCTAGAACTGATGTGGGCAGTAACAACAAAGCTGAATTTAAAAAACATTTGCAAGTCTCTGGACTGCTAATTTAAGAGATTATTAACTCAGAAAGAAAGCTCTCATGTATGGGTTACAGTTCAAGAACACTGAAGCTGAGAATAACAACTGTGTCTTGACTGTTAGTCAAACAATGTCTGCTCTTCATCAAGAGTGTAGCTGCAGCAGCATTCAAATTTTATAATGTAACACAGATATTAATTTTATGAAATATTACATCACTAGATCAACTGTGAGTTACTGCAAGAGAAGCAGCACTTCTCAGAAAGCCAAGTCACATAAACCAAAGTAAATCAGGGGAGGACAGACAGAGCCCCAGAATGATGTACAATAGGAATAGTGCTTACAAGAAGAAGTCTCCTATACTGTGCAGGAATGTCCTAAACCAAATCAGCTAACTCCATGTAGAACTACCAGGAGTTAGATGTAAGCCTTCACCTTAAATCAAGAGAGAGTTATTTTACTTGGACAAATTAATTCCTGCTGAAGTTCTTTTCCACTGGAGATAAGACTGTCTGTGGGGCTGTACCAGGGATGAAACCGTCCCACTGGATTACTGCAGCATCAAAGAAGCATTATCATAACTGCTGAACAAAGTTATCTTTGCAACATTTTAGCAAGGTGGTTTTCAAGCTGCTTTTATTAAAAAATACAATCTGGATGGTAGTCAGTGTGCACATAATTCCTCAAGGGGACATAAACCCAGTGCCGATTCTAAAAAGCAAGAGTGCCTAGAAAAAAAATAGATACTGAAATAATTGAACTCAAGCTGATGTGTTACCCTTTCAAACAACTGACTTGTGGCTGCAGTTTAGAACTCAAATTAAGAAGCAAAAATGAATAATATTAATGTGAAGCTTTCCAGTAAACATGCATATGTATGGCAGGGATCAGGCTTATATGAAAAAATATTTTCAGATATGGGTGTTTGGCATATTATTAGCAAACTACACAGTTGTCTGTAAGACAAAACTCAGCTTAGTCAGACCAAAGAGAATATTTTTAATATATTAAATAGAGTGTTATATTTTCCCACAAAAATGTTTTGTTTGAAAGATCTATGCCTGCTTTTTGCATGGCTAAGGAAATCCTGGGACTTCCTGACAATAGTAAAAGAGTTCAAAATTTCATTTTTTATTGACAGGTTGTTTCAACTAAACTTAAGCAGTAAGTAATCATTGCAATGTTTAATTAATATTCTCTATGACAGCTGGATATCAAAGTAGATTATTTTTGTTTATAATCACTATTCCTTTAATAAAAATTGATAATTAATGGATAAGACAGGATGTGATCATTTTTAGCAAGCTGTTTTCTCCTTTTGGCATGGTAAGACATAATGAAGTACAAATAGCATGCTACTGTTTTTTATATACTCCTCAATACATAGAAGCACTTTCATATCTTTTAGTAGACTAAAAGATATTTTTCAAAAATTATGTTATTTGCTTGCTATGATGTTAAAATCTCAGTCCATGTATTGCACATACAGTAATTATAGAGTAAGAATTCACTGTTAACAATATCAGAGAATTATGCTTCTGCTTCTACAACAGTTGCGTTTTAGTATTGATTTCTTAAGCCAAAGTTGCTGATACTTATTCACCTGCTATCCAGTTTCCATCAGGCTTGCAACACACATGGCTAGTTTATAATCTGAGATAAAGATACTAATCCGGTAACTAAATTTTCTCTACAGGATGGATATCAGAGAACTCTTAAATATGTGGATTAAATAAATGTCTGCTGAATTACACAGACAATGTTTCTTCATTTTAGTGGCACTTTAAAGAATCACAAGAGAAGGGTACAATGATCTTCCAGAAGATGTTTGATGGATCTTACATAGTTCCAGAAAGAGCTGAGAACCCTAAATAAAATTGTTTTTATTTCATAAAAGTGACTATTCAGACTACTTTCCTTATCCAAACCTTTCTAGAAAATTTGCATTCAGTTCAGATTTGCTGGTTAAATATACACATTGATACAGACACCTGTAATTCATAAGAGAAATGAAACAGTGCAGGAGTGGTGCAGGTAATAGCCAAAATTTTTGTTGATGACATGCTAGGTTGGCTGCATCCGCCACTTTCTGTATTTCACTGAAAGTTCCTTTTAGTACTATGAAGGAAAGAAAATCAAAGAATCATTTTCGGTAAATTTATTGATGGCTAAGATCCCTTTCTGAATAGAAGCTGGCCAAATCATAGGAGTTTAGTGTTGAATCAGATAGAAAGCTTAGTGTATAGAGGCAGGAGGAATTTAAATCTAGCAGCTGCTCTGTGCCAAGTATACAGTCATTTTTCTTCAGGGAATTGGTTGAGTCCAGAAGCATTGGCAATGGGTAAGGGGAAACCTATTTTGCTTCCAGCTGGCCAGTCTATGACTTTATAGATCAGAGGTTTCAAGTATTATGCTGCCTGATGTGGGATGATTGCCTCATGACCAAGTGTGAAGTCGGGAAATAAAAATTACCTATTCTGACAAAGTTGTAATATCTGTACAGAGATTCTGATCTTGTTACCGGTATTACGAAAAAAATGTCAGGTATGTTTAATCTAGTAAAATAACAGGAATAAAGATGGATAAGAAGTATATCACACACAACCCTTCTGTATTTTAAAAGAGGAGTTCCTTTTAATTACTTTTATCTTTTCCCAAAGGGGTAAAAAGCAGTGTTAATTAATCATGCATTACTTTCCAACTATACAGTTAATTAGTCCAAGTTAAATTTGACTGCATTTTAAAAAGTAATTTGGGTAATCTAGATCTTGAAGGCCTGTGCACCTGTCAGAAAAGCTGAATCTTAATGCATAATCAGCAAGAGGAGAGCCCCTTCCCCATTCTCAGCTATAAGGACTTCTCAGTTGCAAATATATGCTGCTTATAAGTTCACTACTATCAAACCATCTGAATGTTTCAGAAAAAGTCTGTCTAAAAACAAAGATGAGAAAAGCTAGGTATCTGAGTTAAAAGACAGTGCTTTAGCTGTAAGACAGGATCAGATTTAGTGTTCTTTTTTAATATAGCAAAGCACTATTTTATAGAAAATAAAATAATTAATTTAAAGAGTAGCTCTGCCTACCTGTCCAATACCAGCATATGTACAGTTTACATTTTTACTTATACATTTCATGAAAAAAAATCTATATTTAAATCTATGTAAGTAGACCTGATTGAAATACTCTAATTCTTTTAATACGAATTTATATTGAAGTCACTAAGCCCATGAGACCTTGCTAGCTCATCTACAGCAAGCTGTTTCTTATATGTGCAAAGTTCTTTAATAAGCTAAGAGGTAATAACCACTGGATTGTATACACATACCACTAATAATGCACATATTTACCATTAATATTCTTAATATGTCTCAGAGGTCTCAGGGGAAGAATTCACTTTCTCCTCAGCCAGGATCAGAGAAGGCGACAGAATTAGAATAGCCATGATATATTGTTGATCCCACTGCTGATGGCAGTTTATTGTCAGTATTGCTGATCAGTGTAGCTGGCTCGCCTGAAAATACTGTAAGATTTAATAAGTATAATATTAAATACTTTATAGCCAAGAAAACACAAACAATGGTATCCTTTTCTACAGCTTTTTCATATTGAGTCATACAAGATTAATTCCTGTGTTTCGTGTAAAATACATAGACGAAAAAACTGGAGGAACTTCTGAGAGGCTTAGAAGCCTAAATGCTAGCAAGGGGCAGAAGACACTTTGGTAGCAATGCATCCATCCAGGCACATTTACTAGGACATATGTCATGTTTATAGCACAAGCATGATGAGGATTTTTTGAGAAAAACATTCATAGTATCTAATCCTACTTAATAGAGAGTGTGTGCATTTTGTCACCCAGAGTCCTGTTCTCAAGATAAAAATATCCTTTTCTGCACATCACAGCTCAGTAAATTCCCCAAATTCTTAAATTAAAAAAAAAAATTAAAAATACCTGGTACTGTTCTTCCTAGAGAGGAGAGATCAAAGAAACAGAAAACTTTTTATCTTCAAAGCTACAGTTGTACTTCAGAAGAATTACACCAATGCATTTTACATCCCATCTTTGGTAAGAAACCATGTAGCTAGTACGTAATTTTTGTGTGTAAGCCATTTTTGTGATTTACTGTAGAGTACAGCGTGATGAATGCTGGGCTGCCCTACTTGTTCTGAAAGTTTTGCACTGGGCATTTCAAGCTGCTGAGCATCTTTTTTTCACAGAGTCTCAGAGAAAACCTTTGCAGAGACAGTGCACAAAGTGAAATCTCTGGTATTCTTTTGCAGTTAATTTGTTTCATCCCCCAAAAGAAAGACCCCAATAGAAAAGTATTCATTCATGTGCAAAGCCGAGATTCTGGGGCAGAGCAAGAGCAAAGGTTACCCCTGTACCCTCCCCCAAGCCTATTCAGAGACAATCCCAATTCTCACCTCTGAAAGTTAGATAGACTATCTGGGGACAGAGAAAGAGAATGGCCCAGGGGCAGTTTTTGGAAGATGAGAAATAGAAATGCCCTGGGTCTAGACTTTAAATAGAAAGGACAGGGTATACCCATAGGTGATGCTTAAAAATAATACTTCAGATGAAGTATGAGCCAAGGCTAAGGGAATAAGCAGCCCTGCAGTGGAGGAAGTAGCTGTAAAATACATTTTTACAAAATACACTACATTTTTGTAAATTTATCGAAAGATACTTTGGCCTTAAAATTTGTACCAGCTGTAGTGAAGTTGGGATCTTGCATGAATTTAAACTAGTTATGCAGATCCTTGAATTATGAAAAAATTAATGCTTAATTACAACTCCATTGCAGTCCCATTTGATCTGCTAGGAAACATCAATGATATCTGGTAAAGCACAAAACTGAACTTTCACTTCTGCACTACTCAGGACGAGCAGTAGCTGGCATGGGAAATATGCAAACTTTTAAGACCTTCTTTTAAACACAGCAGAGAAAAAATCACAGATACACAGTTGCAGGTGGGGTATCTCTGTGTTTGTGCTCTTTATGTGTTCCACTGATTGTCCTCGTAAATACAATGTTAAGTTGGCTGTTAGCCAAACTTTATACAGAATATCAGTATGGGAAGAGTTGTGTTAAGTGTATAAATAAATCTATGAAGAAAACTGTTTATGCAATAATTTATGTAGAAGTTTACTCTATTTATTGCCAGATAACCTTATCTGTGAGTGAAATTGTGTAGATGCAACTGTGGATGCAATGAGATAAAACTAAATGTCCAGAATTTTCTCCAAGCTTGTAGATTTCTTTAGCTGTTACTCCATTTGCTTTGAGTACTTTTATTTTCACTGACAAATCTCCTGATAGACTATTAATTTAAAAGTTTAGAAAAATAATACACCTAAGTTATTACCACTGATTGAGTTTCAGGCATGGTGGGAATAGAGAGAGGGGATGGTGGTGGAATTTTTGTTTGTTTGTTTGTTTTGTTTTGTTTTGTTTTGTTTTGTTTTAAGTAAAAGAAAAACTGAAGTCAGGAGAAGTTACCTTCCAAGAACTCAGAACATTGATGCAAGAATCAGTATGAATCAAACAGAGTTTGCAGTGATGACCACATAGAAGATGAGGCTTCTTTTGTTCTGGGCTCATCATTTAAGTATGCGTATTTACAAATATAGGCTCAAGTTGCTCTTTTTTTGCCCTCAAGCATCTGTGAACAGTCTCACACCATCATCTTCATATATCTGGATGGTTTTATGGTTATTTCATGTTAGAATGCAAAAGTGATAGCATAGACCATACAAGTCTCTTTAATCATATTAGGCATCTTGAAAGCTTTTGAGAAAAATTGAATCTTAGCCTTTTGCAATATAACTTGAGTATTGATGTTAATAATCCCCTAATGACTATAGCAGGAACAGAAGTATGCCAAACCCAGTTCATATTTCAATTGATAGATTGTGCCCAGAATACAGGCCCATAGCTGAGAAAGGAAATCCTTGACTCCTTAGGAACAAAATTTTGTTTGTGCTCAGTTGAGTTTAATGCTCAGTTGAGTTTTCAGTAGATGTGAAAAAGATACTTTTGATGCTGGAAAACTTACATTGTGACCTTTGATCTTTTATTTCAAGTCCTTTACTTTAGTTTTGTCTTTAGACTGTAGCTGAATCCTTTTACCAAACAGCAAATAAAAATATGTTGAAGACTGAGTGTATTTCAAGAATATTTAGAGGAATAACAGAAGATTCATAGCAATAATTACTATGAAGGTGTTATATAAATCTCAAGCATCTTGGTGTTTGCTTTCTCCCAAGCTTCGTATAAATGTCAGAGGGCTTTGAGAGGTTCATTTGACAAATAGCTGTGGTCATTGCTAGAGGACCAGTTACTGTTCTTTTCTAGGTCTTCTTTTTATAACTGTTCTCTCATGGGAGATCACTGGTCTGAGAGCAGAGCAGCTGAATACAATATATGTATGCTCCTGAGCTGCCCCAGTGTGAAAGCCAGCAGCGCAGAGGATTCTTCTGGATGTGTGTGAATGCCAGTGGATTGCAGTGGGAACTAGTGGGAAGCGGTAGGTAGTTTTAAGCTATTCCTCTTACATTTGTACTGAAAGAGTTGAGGATTGCTTTTAACATAAAACCAACTGCTGGGTCATCTGGCCCTGGATTTTGACTCCAAGAGCACCTACAAAGAGACACTTGAGTTAACTGGGCAAAGAATGGGACAAGCATATATGGCAATTCTCCTTTCTACTCTCCAATCTGCAGTGTCTGATCACTTCCAAGTTAGACACAGAGATGAGGGTCAGAGCATTTACTGCTGCACAGACCAGCTTCACACAAAACCAGCCAGTCCTAAATAGGTTGGAAAAGGGAAATGCCAGACTTTCTGAAGAGGTTTTAATGAACTCCTCCAAAGCAGAACACTGTTTTCCATAAACACAAGATGTTAATGCTGTGATAATCTTGTAAAAAAAATGAACAATGAAGTTACTTGTGAGATAAGAGGAAAGAAACACATTTACTAAGCACATTAACATAACACCGTACAGCATTTACAGTAAGTTTTTGCATTTTGGAGGGACACAGAAAAGTTACAAGGAGAGAGGTGAGTACTGGGACTTTTTTCAATTCTTTCTCAAACCATTGTCTTAACAGCATGTATGAAAGCTATTTCCATTTATAAACCATTGCAAGACAGTGTGGTAGAAAGAATGCCAGAAAACCACCTAAATTAGACAAAGTTGTAATTTGTGTCCAAAGCAGTATGCACAGTATGCTCCAGAATCTTTAATAAATCTTTTTCACCTATACAGTCCATGCATATGGAAAGTCCAATTTTTTCCATTCAAAATAAATCTGTGCTCATTTCATGATCCAGTTTTACAATCTCTGACATTGGTGTTTGTGTCCACATTTTTATATAAAGCATATCAAGAAAAGGGGAATCACCACACAGTTCAGCAGATACTAAATGAGCAGTCTGTGATGCTCATCAGTACTCTCCTTCAATTCAGAAACTAAACAAGTCACTCAGGCACCTGAGAACAAGATGCCTAATTCTGCACTAGGAGTGTCATTCCTGGAGCTGAGTGCCAGACTGCAAAATGCTGCAGTGTTCTGCATGGCAATAGCCAGGTCTTCCTGTGAGTTAATTCCAGATTTTTCATTCTAAAACCAAAATAACTGAATTCTTATGTATTTGCTAAGATTTTCTGCACGGCTTTTGTATATTTCTGTGTACACTAATCTTTGAGGAATACCGTTTGCCAAATTTTTTCATAGATATTTTCCACATACACATTTTCCACATAATGTGTAATTTGTCTTAGCTTTGTTCTAAGTTTTACAGATTGTTCAGATCTTACGAACAACTTTCTCTAGATATAGGAAAATAAAAAAATGAGAATACACAGAAAAACTGTAATACATATAGGTGGGAAATTCTCCCTTTAAACATGCCTACTGACCTACTCTTTCTGGTATCTCTGTCTTGACTTGGAAAGCTGGAAATAGACAAAGCAGGAAAAACTCCGAAATAAAACAACTCCCTCATCTGATTTATCTAATTTTTTTCTGTTTACTATTGTTCCTGTTCTTGTGTGGAACTTTACTGGGTTTTTTTTCTTTCTACTTTAATCTTAATGAGGATAGGATCACTTTAATCTTACTTGCCTGCAAAATTTGAGGCAAAAATCCATTCTGCTATAGGACTTCCCTAATCAGTTTGATGAGTCTAAGATTCCTCATCTCAGGTCTAATAGATACTTAATCTTACCATTCTCACTGTCCATCCCTCCCACATTTTGAGAAAGTTTTAAATGTTACTCTCACTGCATTCACATTCTCTGATCTCTCTGCCCTGTCTGATCTGTGTTCACCGGCAGGAAACTGGCCTGGGCATCATGGAGGATGCCAAGCTTACATTAAGTTTTCCAGTTTTATTTCTAAATCTAAAACTAAAATAATCGGGTAGTCCAGGTTCACAGCGTCTTGCAGACAGAAGAGGGCTTGGGTGAGGATAAGCTCCGCATCAGCATAACACACACAGATGCTTGTGGGGGTCCTGGAAAAGGCAGGTCTACAGTCCTGCCTTTGGCAAGGCTCTTCGTATTTAAATGAAGACATTCTCGGCGACATTGCATTGCTGGGCAGAAGTAGCATCAAAGCCATACTTGAAGCCAAATGCATCACCGTGAATTTTGTTTTAGAGGGCCATCAAGAACAGCTCAACTCAAAAGGGATGCATTTTCCAACTGAAAGTACACTTTGATATGCATTCTCCCTCTGAAATGCAATGTAGCAGGCACAATTGAACATACATAGCCCGGGGCCATTTCTAGAGATGCTGTTAGATCTCTTCCTGCAAGAAAGGGTGAGATTTGTAAGCAGTCTGAATTCAGACTATTTACAAGGAAAAGTCAGTGAAAGATACTGCATCTCAACAGCACCATTACCTTTAAGTATCCCTAGAATCTTTTATTTCAGCGGATTAAAAATGAAGCCCTTACGCACATCAAAAACTTTTCTCCTTACAAGCACAGAAAGTTTAGCACATATAAATGCAAGTTTATCATTACTACTTTTTCAACTCTATGGTCAATTGAAGTATTTTAATTATTTACAGTATTTAAATTTTACAGCATTTATGTAATTTATAACATCATTTTATATATAATTCCTAAAAAGGGTCATTCTTTCCACAAACACTGCTGGGATATTTCTAAATAAGATAGGTTACAGTCTTCAAATCTTCACTAACCAGGTAAAACTACTACCTGGAAAAAAAACCCAAACCAAAACAAACATACTTTCAAGCATATACATCCAAATGTACAGGTAACAAGAACCTCATCTTACAGAAACACTCTTAACTTCTTGCTTTCTCTCCTACATTTATTTCTGTAAAAAAAGTAAGATTTCTGGAATTAACCCCAAATACCTCCAAATACATCTAACAATTCTAAACTCAAGTTCAATATGAATTTACTTGAACAAAAGAGCGTGCTTCCCAATCTCAAAAGTTGTTGACTAACATACTAAAGGATTCAAAGGCCTGAAGTCAAGACTGCTGTAGCTACTTACTTCCGTGGTGAGCAAACACTGAGAAAGTGGTTAAGACATTGAGTAATATGCTTTGTGCTCAATAAGTTTGTAATCCTGCCCAGAGCTTCTGAGACATGGTTGCCCAAATGGTTTATACCTAGCACTAGAATTCAGAGTATAATTACTGTCTCTCCTAGAAAGACTTCTAACTGCAGCAAAGAAATATTTATACTAAGAATCTGTGTACAACTTCCTTTCTTTTCTAAAAAGTTGCAGTTAATAAAAATGTATATAGATAATACTTGGGCTGCGGAAGTGAAAATAAAAGTCACCAGATGAGCTCACTCTTTTTATCTGAATGAGGTTCACTCTGAAATACTGTTTTATACAATAAAGCAAAACAGGTAAGTCAAACTGTAATGGGAATTCGGTCAGAAATTCTAATCACAGACGGTCAGGAATTTCTAAAGATGAGCCAAAGCTTTTCCTGGTAATAGACCAGTTTTGACTGGTCTATATACACCAGTGGGCTTAGGCAAGAAAATGTAGTTGTCTGGAACAGGGAATAAATTATTTGTTGGTCTGAGCAAACAGCTGAGTTTTGCAGAGCCCATATATCTTTGCTTTGCTTTACTGGATTTAGAGCAGGGTGTTGAACCCATGTGAGGGCCCTAACCAGACAGTGATAAGCTGTCTTTCTTTTTAGCTTGATGAGTATTTATTCAGCTATACACAATGGAGCAGGTCCAACCACGAAGAGGCCAGTCTTTAACACCAGAATAGTCCTCAGCTCTGCCATCAGACAGCAACGTGTACATTCCTGAGTCTGATTCAGGCAGGGTCTGATTTGAAGGCAGGTCTCCCAAATCCCCCGAGGATACCATAGCCATGAGGCAACTGGCTGTGATGTGTGTCTGTCTGTTCGAAAGGTTATTTGGTTCTGATGCAGACTGTGTAAAAAAAAAAAAGTCTCTTCACAGTCTGTCCTTTCAGTAGGATAGACTGTCCCAGTTCTCTGTATGTACCACTGAGTTTGCAGAAAAGGTTGAGCAGAACCTGTCACAGTGCCTGTCCATGGAGGTGGGTGATGTGACTCAGGTACACCTGGCTCCATCTGAGCAGGTCGTGCTCGGTGCCTTATCCATGAGAACATCGCATATAATGATTTGCTGCAGGAGCAGGAACTATGGAATATTAACAAAAAATGCTCTTCTCAGTATTAGAAATAGCTGTTTTAATGAAGTAGACGTACCAAGACGTACCCACCAAAGCGGCAACTGTTCACGCACGTACAGGATGAAAAGGAAGAAGGGCGAAACTGTGTCCCCGGGCGTCCCGGGGCAGCCAGCATCCCTGCACGCCCCAGGCGCTTCCCCCGTTCGCCGACGCAGGATGGCGCCCTCGGTATGAGCAATTAACCCGGGGGGAGCAGGTTGGAGATTCATTTCCAGAATAAAGCGTTTCTCTCTGAATGCCCCTATTCCCAAAGAGCATCGATTTTATAGCTCCGGTTTTCAATGCAGCGATACATTCTGCTACTCCCCTAACCATTGTTACATTACTTTGCCTGGCGACGGTAAAAGTCTCTCACGTAAGTGTTCATGGTGCTGTTCCAGAATGAATGGTGACAAAGGTGACTAGCTATTTAGGATGTTGCGCTTGTTTTGTTAGAACCACAGTTAAAAGAAATTTCACATACTTGTATATAGAATGTAATTTAACTGTAGTAGTGCTTCATATTCAAAGGTAATTGTGTAGCGTCTATTTGAAACGACGAATACCAGCCACAGCTCTGATTTCTCCATCTCACAGGGCACAAAGCCAGCCCTTGCTGACCACCAGAGTCCTGCTGGCTGTTTGACTTTGCAGGCGGATCCTGCTCTGTCCATGCTCGGAGAAGTCCCGGAGTAACTGTGCTCTTGGACCTTTCTCTGCAATCATTTCACAGTCCAGGCAGATATTATAGATTCACCAGAAGGTGCAATTACACCTACTACCTCCGGCTGGAGAGGAAAACCCGCACCCGCACCATTTGGGAAATACAGTTAGCAGAAGCTTGAAACCTTAGAACCTAGGTTCAGGAAGGACTTTTTTTTTTTTCCCTCTTTTTCGGCAATCGGAAATTAACTTGGTGGTTAAGAGGGCAAGTCGGAGTTCCAACCCACTCCGTTCGTGTGACCTTCTCCCCGGCACCGCTGGCTTCCCGGAGCAGGGGCGCTCCGCAGGCCGCCAGCTGCCCGCTCCCGTGCGCCCCTTCCTGCCCTGCCAGACGAGGACACGGTGC